>JAXCMG010000100.1:4619684-4694347 GCA_034642415.1 Podarcis siculus
ATATAATATAATATAATATAATATAATATAATATAATATAATATAATTAATATAATATAATATAATGCATTTTTGTAAGTTGTTTTCAGCAACATATGCATTTGTATGCACACATTAACCTAGGATCATTTTTGTATGTCCACTGGGCTGGAGAACTAGATTGCAAAATTCAGAGAAGTGTGAATTTTAAAAGATGGCTGTGTTCGGTTCGTAAATCATTTTGGAGACTGCAAGTCTGGTAGGTTTGCCTTTAATACGAACCGAATCAAATTTCTCCCCCACCTCTCGTTGGAGCCAAGGCCCCCAGAACTGAGGAGGGCACATTTAAGAACCAACAGCCTTGCGGGTGGCACTGTGGTCTAAACCACTGAGCCTAGAAGGTTGGCGGTTTGAATCCCTGTGACGGGATGAGCTCCCATTGCTCAGTCCCTGCTCCTGCCAACCTAGCAGTTCAAAAGCACAATAGTGAAAGTAGTTAAATAAGTACCACTCCAGCGGGAAGGTAAACGGCATTTCTGTGTGCTGCTCTGGCTTCAATGTTCCGTTGCGCCAGAAGAGGCTTAGTCATGCTGGCCACATGACCCAGAAAAACTGTCTGCGGACAAACGTTGGCTCCCTTGGCTTGTAAAGCGAGATGAGTGTCACAACCCCAGAGTCATCTGCGACTGGACTTAACTCTCAGGGGTCCTTTACATTTTACCTTTTTTAGCCTCAGCACTGGAGGTGGAGCTAGAAACCCTGACCTCCCTGCAGCCTGTTTACTGCCTCAGTCGGTTTCAAACCTTTGCTGAAGCAACATCTTAAGTCTGCTGCTCTTGGCTGCCTCCTTCCAGCCCGACTCCTGCACTGCTTTGCATGGAGCTGTCCATGGTCCTAAGTGGCCTCCAGAACTTTGCTGAAGCAACATATTCTACCTGCTGCTCTCGGATGCCTCCCTCCAGCATGATTCCTGCATATGGAGCTGTCTGTGGTCCTGTTCCCTCGCCTGAACTCTTTCTTCACCATCCTAGGCTTCCGTAAGCCCTCTGCCAAGAACAGGATAACAACACAGGATGTTCACGTGAATGCTCTAATGCGTTGAATGAATTTATGAGGGGGTTATGGGGCTGAACTACGTAACTGCCCTCGCCCAGTAAAGAAAAAGGGAACCAAAATGACCAGGGAGCAACTCCCCTAGAAGGAAAAGCTTCAGTTGGTTTTTGTTGTTGTTGTTCGTTTAGTTTAGAATGGGATGCCCTGCAGATATTGTTAGATTACAGCTCCCGTCCTCCCTGACCATTGGCTATCCTGACTGGGGCTGATAGGAGTTGGAGGTCAACTATGACTGGGGAGCACCACATTGGCTATCCTTAATTTAGATCACAGAGTCATCCAATGAAACCATTTGGTAGAAGATTCGGGGCAGAAAAGGGAAACGACTTATTCATACAGCATGGAGTTAAACTCTGGGATTCGCTACCATGAGATGGGGTACATGGGTTTCATATACACAGGGGAACTTGCTTTTTACAGTGTATGTGGTTTTCCCTTTTCTCCTCACAACAACCCTAAAAGGTAGGCTAGGCTCTGAGAGAGAGAGACTGGCCTCAGATTACCCAGTAAGGGATAGGGCCAACTGCAACCAAGAGGATTCAATTGTCTCCCTCACCCCATTATTTTATGTGTTTAATTAGGGTTTAAAATCCAGGGCTAGATCTGGGACAGTTGTCCTCGTGGCTGCAAAAACTCTGGCGGGGATCTGCCCCCCTCCTCTCCCAATTAACCTCCATCTCCAGGGCCTGCCTCGATGACATCACCAGGGGCCACCCCTAGGTTTCAGGTCGGGCTCTGAAACTTCAAGGCCCGAGATGCTTCTCACCTCACAAGCCTAGCTGCACATTCCAAGACAGCGTAATCCTCACACTGATTTAATGGCAAACCAGTGATGTGGGAGAACTTCCTCCAATGTCCACCCATCCAAGAAGTAGCGAGATCAAGTGTGACAACCCCAGCTGCCATCCACAAATCCAAGGCCTCATTTGTTCCGAACAATTTGCAAAAACCCTGGATCTTCTTCCAGGCTCTGCTCAATAAAGCAAAAAACAAAGCCTTATTCCAGCATGTTCAAATTCCAAATCATATAGACTCTTTGGAAGTTCTGGAAGCTGTTTTGCTCTGCAGACACAGCATAAACTTGGCACAGAGAGGCCTCCTCTGATTTGGGGGTTTGTTTTCTTCATAGGTCTGTCCCCCCCTCCCTCTTCCTCCTCCTTTGTACAAAAAGCCCATGGTGTCCTTTCCAGCTCGGAATGAAATCATGTGTCGCTCACTCGCCTGCCTTCAAGACAAGCCAAGAAAGCATCTGTGTCTGGAGGGGATCGTAAATATCGCTGGGCACGTCCCTCCCTGCTTTTGCCAAGCTCCTCTTTCTCTCAAAAGGACACAGATGCCATCCATAAATGCACATAAATTGCTACTGGTGGCGGCCGGCCAACCTTGCTGCTGGAAAGAGACAATGGGGATGTTCTGGCATAAAAGGAACAATCTACACGCACAGGCCCCCAACAGCGGCAGACACTCTCCAAGTGCTGCAGTGGCGGGGGCTTCAGCAGAGATGAAATACTCCACAGTACTCCATTGTGAACCAATCAGGGACAGAGGGGAAAAACCAGTTTAGTTCACATTTAAGGGTGCACCGAACCTAATTGCCGAACCTCCAATTGTCCCCATTTTCCATGGGCAGTTCTGGATTTACAGAAGCCGTCCTGATTTCTGATTTGATCCTGGAATGTCCCGCTTTTCCTTAGGACGTCCCTATTTTCATCAGAGAAATGTTGGTGGGTATGGAGTTATGTGACCCCCCTGAGCCAAGGAGATAAGTACAGTGGTACCTGTGGCTGCGAACAGGATCTGTTCTGGAGCCCCGTTCACATCCTGAAGCGAACGCAACCCATGACTGCACGTCTGCTCATGCTTTTCGCTGCTTCTGTGCATGCGCGTGACATCATTTCGAGCGTCTGCGCATGTGCAAGCGGCAAAACCTGGAAGTAACGCATTCTGTTACTTCCGGGTCGTTGCAGAGCGCAACCCGAAAACACTCAACCCGAAGCTACTTCAACCCGAGGTATGACTGTAACTATACAACCTTTAGATGACACCTGGAGGCAGCCATGTATAGGGAAGTTTTAAATATTTTACAGTGGTAAAGGTAAAGGTAAAGGTACCCCTGCCCGTACGGGCCAGTCTTGACAGACTCTGGGGTTGGTGCGCCCATCTCACTCTATAGGCCGGGGGCCAGCGCTGTCCAGAGACACTTCCGGGTCACGTGGCCAGCGTGACATTGCTGCTCTGGCGAGCCAGAGCCGCACACGGAAACGCCGTTTACCTTCCCGCTAGAAAGCGGTCCCTATTTATCTACTTGCACCCGGGGGTGCTTTCGAACTGCTAGGTTGGCAGGCGCTGGGACTGAGCAACGGGAGCGCACCCCGCCGCCGGGATTCGAACCGCCGACCTTTCGATCGGCATGCCCTAGGCGCTGAGGCTTTTACCCACAGCGCCACCCTTGTTTTACAGTGGTACCTTGGTTTAATAACAGCTTAGTTTGTGAACAACTTGGATTAAGAACACTGCCAACCCGGAAGTAGGTGTTTTGGTTTGTGAACTTTGCCTTGGAAGCAGAACATGTTTGGCTTCCTGTTGAGTGTGCTCCATTTGTAAATTGAGTCCCCCGCTGCTGTGGGAAAGAACGCCTTGGTTTAAAAATGCTTTGGTTTAAGAACGGACTTCCAGAATGGATTAAGTTCGTAAACTAAGGTACCACTGTATTATGTTTTTATATATGTTGGGTGCCACTCAGAGTGGCTGGGGCAACCCTGTTAGATGGGCAGGGTAGAAATAATAAAATCATTATCATGGAATAGGACGTCGCTGTTTTCATTTTAGTAATGTTGGAGGGTATGAATTTGCAGCTCCCGAAACAAAGGCAGGTCCTGTGGAAATAAAATAAAAAATCAACCATGCACAAATTCACCTTAGCTCTTTACTCAGGTACCTGAGACAGTGGTCTCCAACCCCACGGGAGTCACGGAGTCCTCGGCACATGTAAAATGCAAGGAAGATTTTGTAGATTGTTTGACACATGAGGTTCGACTTTTGCTTCCCCAAATTGTGCTGGAAAAGCACAAAGCAAGTTTCAACTCGCTTTCAACCTTTCCTTTAAAAAACTGTTTGCTCTGCATAGCAATCGCCTTCCTGTTCCAGGCAGTTTGCGGTTACACGTGTAAGAACATTCTCCGCGATATTTGTTCCTTTCGCAGCTAAGTGGTCAACTTCACCTTTTGTACCAGATCACGCTGCTTCCCATTTTAACTCCCCATTTTAACTGGTTCAGCATCTTAAAATCCTCAATCCTAAACCAAATTGATTGATTTCCCTGACACAAGTTTTCAGTGTTCCACCTCCACTCAGGAAGCTCTTTGTTCTTAAATGGTCCCTGCTCAGTTCTGGAGACCTTGGCTTCAATCAGGGCTGTGGGAGAAGTTTGATTCCATTTGCATTTTCAGGCAAACTTACCTAAATCACACTCTCTGAAATGATACATGAACGAAATAGAATATACTCAAGAGTGGATTTCATGCTCTTTATTCAGCTCATAGTGGTGAGGAGGAATGGAAGTTCCCCCAGAATGTCTGCTTTATATACATTATTTACACAATGGGTCCCACGTGATTGGCTAATTCCGGGATTCACCTGTAGGCCAATCAGGTTGCGGATTCACTTCCACCTGGAGCTGGATTGGGTGGCTCCTGTGGACCAATCAGACTGCTGCATTCTGAATCCTATTGTTCTAGGACCAATCAGACTGCTGCCTTTTGGATCCTATTCAACTCAGCCATTCTTTGAAATCCGCATTTTCCAAATTTTGCAGTGCACTTCTGCGGCCATGTGATGTGTGCAAAATTGCATATGCTGAGGTAAAGAATGCTTGAAAATACATTGGTCAGTGAAAATAATGTACAAAAATGCAAAATGCTGTGGGAAATGGCTTTGCAAAAAAAAAAGTGTATCTGTTACATTGACGGCATAAGAAAGAAACATGTATATTAGCAGTAAAATACTGGTGAATTTTCATGAGGACTTAAAAAAAAAAGTCACAAAACTAATGTGAAAAAGTGGGAAATTGAACTTAAGGTTGGAAACGTGAGAAAGTGAGAGAAAGTGAAATTGGCAGATTCACCTGTGCCCAAAATTAACCTTACCAATGGATCTTTGGGCTGGTGGATATATAGTAAATAGATATCATCTCTAGTCATTTCTTCACTTGAATCAGACCCATAGCATTCCTGCTACTTTCTATAATCTATCATCTATCTATCTATCTATCTATCTATCTATCTATCTATCTATCTAATGTCAGCCAATTAAATAATGATTGGCTGTTTGTTCACCCGACATTCAAATTAAATGCATTTGCATATAGTCAAAGCATCAGTGTGGCTGCTCTTTCTGAAATCTGGAAGGGCCTGTGCAATCAGATGGAGGCTGTTTTGCCTAACACACCACTGGAAGGTCTGCCTGATCCAAAACTCTCCCCGAGGGATCGCTGCAGAATTGTTTCTTTGCCAGCTGTAAACACCTGTCTTAAATCTTGCACAGAGGGCAGCTGTGGAGGTCAGTCACAGCTAAACACTAAAACCCTTTGGACTTGTCAATATTGTGTCTTTTAAAGTGTTGGAGGATTACGCTTCTCTCAATAAGCGATTATTTTTCCCTTGGCATTTTTTTGGGTTAAGATCGCAGGCCGCTGTGCTGGGATGGGGGTGAGCATGTGGCCTTGCAGATGTGGTTGGACCACAACTCCCGTTGTCCCTGAGTGTTGGCCATGCTGGCAATGGGCTGATGATCTTCTGAAGTCCAGGGATTATCAAATACAGTGGTACCTCGGGTTACATACGCTTCAGGTTACAGGGGCTTCAGGTTACAGACTCCGCAGAAATAGTACCTCAGGTTAAGAACTTTGCTTCAGGATGAGAACAGAAATCGTGTTCCGGCAGCGCAGCGGCAGCAGGAGGCCCCATTAGCTAAAGTGGTGCTTCAGGTTAAGAACAGTTTCAGGTTAAGAACGGACCTCTGGAACGAATTAAGTACTTAACCCGAGGTACCACTGTATCAGAAGGTAAGAAGATTGCTTTTGGACCAGAGCAAAGACCTGCCTAGTCAAGCACCCTGCTCCTCAGCCTTCATCATGTGAAGCCAGAACTGGCATAAATATGCAATATTTATCATGGAAAACGAGCGAGGTCCCGACTAAAGAAGAATGGCAACTTAAACTGATGGAATATGCACAGCACTTAACATACAGAATAAAAGAACAAGAAGAACATAACATTTAGACAAGATTGGAAAACGTTTATTGAATATATGGGGGGAAATTGTGTGTGCTTGAAAACGTTGGCAGCATTAAGTTTTGTAAATAAGTTTTGCAAGTAAATAAGTGTAAGTAAGTTTTGATGGATGTAATAATGAAATACTGAAGGGTTCCGTTTATGTAAAATAGGCAGGGATTTATGATATGCAAAATGAACCATGGAAAGAGAAGAAGGCAAGTCATTGATATTTTAAGGATGTTTAAATGAGCATTCTAAATTGTAAAAGAGAAAATATAATAAAAATTATCTAAATGAAATAAATAAATATCCAATTTTTCTCTGCTTGTCTGGTCATCAAAGCAGGATTGTCCGCTGCTATGTTTTCAGGACCAGATTCAGCCTCCAGCAGCTACATAGGAACCCTGCAGTGGTGTGCAGTGACATTTTTCGTAGGGGAACAGTTAGGGTCAGAGGCACCAGCTTCTGAGGGCAATGGGTGTGTGTGATGTTGTGGTGTCCTGACGTTGCATGTGTGAGCATCGTACCTTCCTCCCTAAGCCAGGCAGAAGCTGCCCAGGCTTTGGGAAGGAGGCTCCAGGGGGACATTTAAGGGATTAGCCTAGTGCCCCATGTCCACTGACCACCTGCCACTGGAACCCTGGATTGTTGATAACACATGATTTGGGTTTGGATCCAGGTAGGTTCACATCCTGACCCTAACAGAGTGAAATCTAGACCAGGCTTCCTCAAACTCGGCCCTCCAGATGTTTTGAGACTACAGTTCCCATCATCCCTGACCACTGGTCCTGCTAGCTAGGGATCATGGGAGTTGTAGGCCAAAAACATCTGGAGGGCCGAGTTTGAGGAAGCCTGATCTAGACAAAGCAGGACCACAGTTTCTTAGGGAAAAGGCTGTAGCTCATCTGACCTGCATGCAGAAGGCCCCAGATCAAATCCCCGGGTTCTCCAGGTAGGGCAGAGTTGGAGGCAGGAATAGTTCTTAATACCCATTCCTGTTATTGCCACAATAGGGGCAGAGTGCTCTTGTGCTTGAATCCTGCCTACAGGTTTCTCATGGGCATCTGGTTGGCCGCTGGCAGAACAGGATGCTGAACTAGATGTGCCATTGGCCTGATCCAGCAGGCTCTCCTTTTGGCGGGGGATACCCTCTTGGTACAAACAGCTTCTCCCTGTCAGTGTAGACAGTAGTGAACAAGATGGACTAATGGCTTGACTCAGTACAAGGCAACATCCTGTGCTCCTGTGTCTTAAGGGACAGGCTGTCGCTCAGTGGTAGAACCTCTGTTTTCCATGCAGATATGGCCAGAATTGCTCCCTGCTTGAACCCCTGGATGCCATGATGCAAAATTCTGCCGAAAGTAGTGAATTCTGTGAATTCTCTGCTCACAAGGTGGTGCGCATTCCATCAACGGTGCCTCTGAAAAAAAAATTACACATCACTTGGGAAGACAGACAAACTAATGCCAGTGTACTGGAAGAAGCAAAGATCACCAGTGTCAAAGCAATGGTTCTTCAACATCAACTTCGTTGGACTGGTCATATTGTTCAGATGCCTGATTATCGTCTTCCAAAGCAACTACTCTATTCTGGACTTAAAAATGGAAAGCGTAACGCTGGTGCTCAACAAAAGAGGTTTAAAAAAACTCTCTCATGCCAATCTAAAAAAAAATGTAGTATAAACACCGACAACTGGGAAACACTGGCCTGCGAGCGCTCCAGTTGGAGAACAGCCTTTTCCAAAGGTGTCATGGACTTTGAAGACGCTCAAACTCAGGACGAAAAGGAGAAACATGCTAAGAGGAAGGCACGCTTGGCAAACCCTCACCTTGATCAACACCCGCCTGGAAACCTATGTCCCCGCTGTGGAAGGATGTGTGGATCCAGAATTGGCCTCCACAGTCACTTACAGACTCACTGTTAAAACCGTGTTTATTGAAGACAATCTTACTTCGCTATGAGGGATTGCCAAAGAAAAAGAAGCACATCTTGCGGAATGTGTGTTTGAGTGCAAAACTGCCCACATTTCCAAGAACGTAGCCATTGCGTTCCTCCTTAGGTTTGGAGAGAACCACCTGACACTTATTTCACCCTGCTTCTTCTCATTATCGGTCTCCTAATCTGTTCCAGCTGGTGGAGGGAGGGGGACAGAGAAAAATCAGGCTGTCAACACACTACTCTTTCCTGGCCTCCTCACAAGCTTCTGTCTTGGGTTGTAAATATCCCCGTCTATTTTGAAATGGAAATAAAAAGCCTTTGCATTATTAATTTTTTTCCCCAAAAAATGGTGTGAAGGGGAGGAATGCACTCATCACAACCTTCCATTCCGTAAACGAAACATCACAACTCAAATCAATGTATATATTTTTCCGTTGCTGGGCCCAGAGGGGCTTGTGGAAAAATGTGATCATTCTATATAGGCTGTGTGACTGCACAAGACTCTCTCAGCAGGCTGCAAGGAAGAGAAGTTTGGGTGGAACTTCGAGATTTTCTCTCCATAGGCAACAAAATAAACCTTAGGTCACTTCCTAGCCTCAGGAAAACAGACAATTTGCTTGGCTGTCGCACCTTGGGAAGCCGACCTGAAATGTGGAGTCGATTTGGAAGCACGTAAAAACGAATCAAGGAGGAATGGAACAATAAACACGGGTCTCACCATTCAAAGCTTTCTGCAGCCAATATTTCTTCCCCCCTGCACTGAGACGTGAGAACTTGAGAACAAAGGTCCACCTACCTCTGAGTTGAGAACTGTGTGCTGGACTACAGCTAGGAAGGGGGAGACAGATTCGATTCAGCTTCCATTTAAAGGCAAACCCAAGTACCGTATTTTTCACTCTATAAGATGCACCATACCACAAGACGCACCTAGTTTTTGGAGGAGGAAAACAGGAAAAAAAATATTCTGAATCTCAGAAGCCAGAACAGCAAGAGGGATCGCTGTGCAGTGAAAGCAGCAATCCCTCTTGCTGTTCTGGCTTCTGGGATAGCTGCGCAGCCTGCATTCGCTCCATAAGACGCGCACACATTTCCCCTTACTTTTTTAGGAGGGGAAAGTGAGTCTTATAGAGCAAAAAATTCACACTTTCTGAAACAATATGCAAGTGGAAATGCACATTGCAAGAGGCCTGGCCTCCAGGGCCTTTCGGTCCCTTCCAACCCAACATTTCTATGAAACACAGCTATCCTTTGAAATTCATGCTTCTTCAAATTTTGCAGCCAAACAAATGAATGCAAAAATATACCAGGGTAAAATGTGCATATAAATTCATCCATTGGTGAAAATAACATACAAACGTCCATTGTATTAGGGGATGTTGCTTTGCAAAAAAAAAAATGTGTGCATTAGGGGAAAAGTGCATACAAAAATTTGTTGCTGTTGGTGGTGGTGGTGCTAGGGTGGGTGAAAATTCAGAAGAAAAGCAAATTACAGCCAAGGGAAAAGGGTGGGTCCTGAAAACACCTCTCAGGTGTCAAAGGCCAGGTTAAAGAGGTGCATCTTTTAAATGAGGACTTCTTGTTGTTCCTTTGTCTTAAGGGAAGGGCTGTAGAGCATCTGCTTTGCGTGCAGAAGGTCCCTGGTACAATCTCCAACATCTCCAGGTAGGGCTAGGAGAGACTCCCTCTCTGATACCCTAGAGAGCTGCTGCCAATCAATGTAGACCAGGGTTTCCCCAGCTTGGGTCTCCAGCTGTTTTTGGGTGTTTTTTTTTCAAAAAAAAATATTCATTTTATAACACAAATAAAGAACACAAACAGAAAAACAAACAATACAAACAAATTCTTGTCATATCCTTATTTTCCTAAACATTGTTAAGTGGGCTTCCCCAAGTCCCACCTATCTGATTTTCATTTTACTTCATCTTTAGCAGTTTACATATATCATAGTTTCTAACCATCTTTTTTTTATTATACTGTACTTAAATTAACTTCACATTTTATCACTTACAAATAATATTATTTTAAAATACTCTATCTTCTGCTTCTAACCCTACAGCCTATATCCACTTCCAAAGCTATTCTAAGATTTAAATATTAACATATTTTTTCAAATATTCCTTAAATTTCTTCCAGTCTTCTTCTACCGCCTCTTCTCTCTGGTCTCAGAGTCTCCTGGTCAGTTCAGCAAGTTCCATATAGTCCATCATCTTCATCTGCCATCCTTCGATAGTTGGTAAATCTTGTTTCTTCCAATTCTTCACTAGCAATATTCTCGCAGCTGTTGCGGCATGCAGAAAAAAAGTAACATCTTTTTGGGGATTTCACCCCCCACTATACCAAGCAAAAAGGCTTCTGGTTTTTTAATAAATGTGTTTTTCAACACTTTTTTCAGTTCATTATAAATCCTTTCCCAGAAGTCTTTTACCTTGGGGCACGTTCACCAACGTTTCCTAGGGAAAGACTCTTTCTTATACAGTGGTACCTCGGGTTACAGATGCTTCAGGTTACAGACGCTTCAGGCTACAGACACTTCAGGTTACAGACTCCACTAACCCAGACATAGTACCTCGGGTTAAGAACTTTGCTTCAGGATGAGAATAGAAATCACGTGGCGGCAGTGGGAGGCCCCATTAGCTAAAGTGGTACCTCAGGTTAAGAACAGTTTCAGGTTAAGAATGGACCTCCAGAACGAATTAAGTTTTTAACCTGAGGTACCACTGTACCTGTCGATTCCTTCTCTTTCTGTGCTTATCCTACCTCCATCCCAGTGGCTCTGGCGTTCCTTTGAGACTCAAAAGTGGAACGTGATTTCTCTCTCTCTCTCTCTCTCTCTCTCTCTCTCTCTCTCCGCTCCCCCATTCTTCTTTCCCAGCTCCCTCGGAATGCCACGTCACTTTGGGTTTTGCCACTCGCCCTGAGTGGTTGGCATGGTGTGACAAGCTGGCTGCCCTCGGGCGTCCTCAAGTGGCTGGCACTCTGATCCAAAGCGATTTTGCAGACCCGCCACCCGGTGCCAAAGGCAAACAGGAGACAGGAGTGTGCAGGCCTCTGTTCACTTTTCTTTGCTAGGGAGTCACTCAAGGGGAAGCAGAACTGTAGAAGTGTCCACCTAAAATAACCCCCTTTTCAAAAACTATGCATCTTATTACTGCTTCCTTTACGGGGAACCAAAACCCAGGTGGGCTTTCTTAGCAATTTTACAATACAGTGGTACCTCAGGTTACATATGCTTCAGGTTACATACGCTTCAGGTTACAGACTCCGCTAACGCAGAAATAGTGCTTCAGGTTAAGAACTTTGCTTCAGGATGAGAACAGAAATTGTGCTCTGGTGGCGCGGCAACAGCAGAAGGCCCCATTAGCTAAAGTGGTAGCTCAGGTTAAGAACAGTTTCAGGTTAAGTATGGACCTCCGGAACAAATTAAGTACTTAACCTGAGGTACCACTGTACTTATTAACTCCAACCCTGCACCATTAAGGTCACGGAGTGGGTTGTAACTAAAGACAGGGGAATATGTCAATTTCAGCTTTTCATTTTTCCACTCTTAAGATCATAATTTTGATTTAAAAAGAAAAGGTTCAGGAAGTCTTATGAACGTAGAAAGTTGTCTTCTACTGAGTCAGACCTTTGGACTATATACCTCAGTATTGTCTACACCAAGGCCTCATTTGTGACTAGACATTTAATGCAGTATCTTCTTCTTTCGTCTTTGGCGATCACTCATAGCTGAGTAAGATTGTCTTCCATAAACACGGTTTTAAAAGCGAGTCTGCGATTCTCCAGTGTTTGGACTTCACCCCAAGAAGCGCACTCCATTGTCTTTCGATAGAAACAGGTGCCAACAATACCTCTTTAAACAGTCATGGCTTCCCCCCAGAGGATCATGGGAGCTATCCTTTGTTAAGGGTGCTGAGGGTTGTTAAAAGGTAAAAGGACCCCTGACCATTAGGTCCAGTCGTGACCGACTCTGGGGTTGTGGCGCTCATCTCGCTTTATTGGCCGAGGCAGGCGGTGTACAGCTTCCGCGTCATGTGGCCAGCATGACTAAACAGCTTCTGGCGAACCAGAGCAGCACACAGAAACGCTGTTTACCTTCCCGCCAGAGCGATACCTATTTATCTACTTGCACTTTGACGTGCTTTCGAACTACTAGGTTGGCAGGAGCAGGGACCGAGCAACAGGAGTTCACCCCATCGCAGGGATTCGAACTGCTGACCTTCTGATCAGCAAGTCCTAGGCTCTGTGGTTTAACTCAAAGCGCCACCTGCGTCCCTCTATTCCTCTTGCAAAAGTTGTGCACACACTATACATTTAAAGCAAATTCTTTCCCTTGGTGAATTATGGCCACTGTAGTTTGGTTAAGTTGTTAGCAATTGTAACTCTGTGAGGGGTAAACTACAGCGCCCAGAATTATCTGAGGGAAAGAATGTGCTTTAAAGGTAGAGTGCATAGAATTTTCAATGTGGTTTAATGATCAACCCCTCTTCCAAGGGAACTCCAGGAATTTTGGCTCTCTGAGAGTGAACAATTCTCAACACTCTTAACACACAACACTTCCCAAGATCCTTTGGGGGAAGCCATGACTATTTAAAGTGGCATGATACTGCACTAAATACATAGTGCAGATGGGACCCACGCAAACCCTCCAACTGTCCCTATTTTCCAGAGACAGACCCAGATTTGCAGAGGCCATCCATCCCAATTTCTGATTTGATCCTGGAATGTCCTGGTTTTCCTTAGGACGTCCCTACTATACAACCTAGGGACGCGGGTGGTGCTGTGGGTTAAACCACAGAGCCTAGGACTTGCCAATCAGAAGGTTGGTGGTTCAAATCCCCGTGACGGGGTAAGCTCCCGTTGCTCGGTCCCTGCTCCTGCCAACCTAGCAGTTCAAAAGCACGTCAAAGTGCAAGTAGATAAATAGGTACCACTCCGGCGGGAAGGTAAGCGGCGTTTCCGTGCGCTGCTCTGGTTCGCCAGAAGTGGCTTAGTCATGCTGGCCACATGACCCGGAAGCTGTACGCTGGCTCCCTCGGCCAGTAAAGCAAGATGAGCGCCGCAACCCCAGAGTCGGCCAAGACTGGACCTAATGGTCAGGGGTCCCTTTACTATACAACCTTTAGAAGACATCTGAAGACAGCCCTGTATAGGGAAATTTTTTTAAAATGTATAATGTTTTATAATGTTTTTATATATAGTGGAAGCCACTATATATGCTGTTTACCTTCCCACCGGAGCGGTACCTATTTATCTATTTGCACTTTGACGTGCTTTCGAACTGCTAGGTTGGCAGGAGCAGGGACCGAACAACGGGAGCTCACCCCGTTACGGGGATTCGAACCTCCGACCTTCTGATCGGCAAGTCCTAGGCTCAGTGGTTTAACCCACAGCAGATGTACAACAGCATTATTTGGCTTGGGGGTGTCTCGGGGCATCCGCAAGCAATTAAAAATAGCTTTGGTGGACCAGCCCAAGAGTGAGATCAGAGTCAACGCTGTTTCTATGTTCTGAGGTGTCACCTTTCAAACTGGTGCCCCAGCGGCTTGTGGGGGAACTTATTTCATTATTCACGGCAGAGTTGGATTCCACGCGAAAGTGATGACAAGTGACCTGTCTGGACTTTGACACTTGTTGCCAGAAACATTGCGACCTGGTTTTCACCCTGCTGTGTCATTCCCTGGGTGATTAGTTTACAACTAGGTTGTCCATCATCAGATATATACGGACGGACAATTTATTTCGTAGTTATTTCAACAATTTATATACCAACAGAGACTCCTTCTCCTCAGAGTATTGCGAAAGAACGATGTCAATCAACATTAGATGATCTTCTTCTACCGGTCCACAACAGAAAGTGTCCTTTCATACTGCATCATGGTGTGGTACGCTGGTTTGACATCAACTGATAGGAAGTGGCTACAGAGGGTGGGGAATACAGCACAAGATATTATGGGCTGTCCCGTGAATCCACTGGATGAAATAGCGGAAGAACGTTGCCTCAGGAGAGTGAGGAAAATTCTCAGGGATGATTCACACTCTGGCCAGCACTTTCTTGATCTCCTGCCCTCAGGCAGAAGATATAGAAGCATGATTAGTCACACCAACAGGGTAAAGAACAGCTTCTATCCCTGGGCTGTTAGGCTGCTGAATGAAAAGATAACAACAGGGCAACTGACTTTCAGGTTTGGTGGGTGGGTGTCAGTAAATGAGGGGAATTAAGACTAAGAGAGCTGGGTGGCGGGTGCTCGTGTAATCTCACTGTATACAAGTTGTACAAGTGACAATAAAGTATTTCAATTTCAATACTGCTTAATGCCGGCGTCCCTTGACTCTGCATGATACGTTAATGTGAGATACAATAAAGATGCAATCAGTTAAAATCAACCAGAAGATCGGAAAACTTGCTTTAAATGCCTGCGGAAATCAAAGGGCCCCTACAGATTGGTCCAGATTGACTGGAAGTGGGATTGCATATATATAACCAATATGCTGGGTATGTGCCTTAAAGGTAAAGGGACCCCTGACCATTAGGTCCAGTCATGACCGACTCTGGGGTTGCAGCGTTCAACTCACTTTATTGGCCAAGGGAGCCGGCGTACAGCTTCCGGGTCATGTGGCCAGCATGACTAAGCCGCTTCTGGCGAACCAGAGAAGGAAATGTCGTTTACCTTCCCGCCAGAGTGGTACCTATTTATTCTACTTGCACTTTGACATGCTTTCGAACTGCTAGGTTGGCAGGAGCAGGGACCGAGCAACAGGGGCTCACCCCATCGCGGGGATTCAAACCGCCAACCTTCTGATCAGCAAGTCCTAGGCTCTGTGGTTTAACCCACAGCGCCACCCGCATCCCGGTATGTGCCTTACCCTGTTGTAAAGCGTGGAGGAGGAGAATTATGTGTGGGCCACCTTGAGTTCCTTAGAGGAGTGGTGGGAGTCAAATATAAGAAATAAATACCGGTACTACATGTGAGATTCCCTATTTCTCTTTCCCCTGTTCAACCCTCTCTCGATAGAGTGCTTCCTTAAATTTGTGGACTTATTTTGGCTGGTCTGAATGAATGGGCATGTGAGTCTGAGTCACTCAGATAGTATTACTGAACTCAACATTTGACCGAGCCAGCTGCCACCCTAGGCCAACTCTGCAACCTGTGATTGACTTCGTATCATAACAACCAAAGGACTTGAGTGCCACTGATTATTTGGTTTCCATCTTTTATGGGCTGCCTCAGACATGCCCATGAGAAGCTTGGGAAAGATTTCGGCAGCTCAATCTCTGGCACTTAGGCTGCAATGAAAAGCTGCAGTTGCCAACTTTTCCACTGGACTGAAATTGCATCTCTCCCTCTCTCCAGAGCAGGTTGCGTTGTTCTCTGTATCCCATCCAGGAATCTGGATTTGGCAACCCCTACCTGGATCAGGCCACGGATAGCTTGCAGATGGTACTGTGTGTATGCCAGTTTATTTCCAGGGACTTGCCCTGGATTGCAATATAGTGCTTAATTTTCTAGAAATGTTCTGGTGTTGGTGTTTACTAGCAGATTCCCCCAGGGACTGTGGGATGCCCAAACTTCCACCCTAAAGTCCAACCCATACTTGCGGGAATTTAAACACTTTAAAAAACCAAAAACACCCTGAAACAAACCCTTCCATATTCTCAAAACCAGAAGGCTTTTAAAGGGGGAGAGTCAGTTGTTAAAATTCCTCTGGAATTTAATACCAGGAAGTTTGTGTTGACAAAAATGCCATTGGGGTGTGTGCGAAAATATGATCCGTCCGTAAGGCCTTAATATGTTTTTATGAAGGGAGGAGATAGGAAATTATGACAACTCTTTCAATGCCCAGGATGGATTTGCGTGGGCTGTGAGCAGAGTTTCTTTTAATGGGTTTTCCACTGGGGGAAAGTAACACGGAATAACAAGCCGCAGATATGGAAAGATTTCTCTCCTTTAAAAAGGAAGTCAAAGGCCTTGGGATATATTGGGAGGAAAGGCAGAAGGGAAGTGGAAGGGAGCCAGGCTTCACTCCCAGGGAGATTATCAATTTTGCCCAAAATTCTACCAACTTTTTTTTCAGAAAGGGCTCCGATGCATTAAGGCAGCTGTATTGCAAGCGGAAACCCATCCTGTTGCCCTCCCTGTGTCTCCATGGCAGGAAAAGCTTCACCTGATGAGTAACACTGACTTCCCTAGGTGCTGAAGGCATAGGAGCTTTGCCACAGGGGAAAGTTGGCAACCTCAGGACCATGATGACATGTGTAGTCTCTTGGGAAGTAAAACCCCACTGAAATCAGTGGGAATATACCTCCAAAAGAAGAAACACACTCTCTCACAGACACAGAGGTGTCAGTTGCACCAGGTCATGTTGTAGGTTTGCCACCTTTTTTAAACCAACCAGGTTCCTGTGTATTTAGAAGTACCTGCTAGAAGTGTAGCAGGTAGAGTGGTGCAAACAACACCAGGGAATTTCACCAGCTACCCAAAAAAATATATATATATATCCCTGTGCGTCTTAAACTTTTTCAGTTGCTAAAGACACTGGAGCTTTGCCAGAGGAAAATGTTGGCAACCATTTGTGAACCTTTCTTGCAGAGGAACAACAGCTGGATTTACAGCATTTAGCAGGTGACACTTTAAAAAAATGTAAAGTTTTTCCTAATGCAATTTAAGTACCCCCACCAAAAAAAAACCATTAAAACAACCCCTGAAGCACAGACATTAATTGCCTATTAATTGCCTCAAATCGAGCCGCTGCTCCAGACACAGCTACAGAATCCAGGGGGGAAGTTGGCAACTCTACTCAAAGCGCAGGAACTTTTTCTCTTTTTCCAAGGCTAGCATCCCGAGGGACTGGCCTGACCATGTCTACTTTTTAGCTGTCCGCAATTCCGCGGAGGCTGGCCTAACTTTTTTTTTTTTAAAGTCAGCAGCACCCACAAGAGGGGAAGGAGGGGGGTGTTGTTCTGCAAGCCACTCCTGTCAGAAAGGATTTACGACTTGGAAAAAGAAAAGGGGAAGAGAGCGAGGGAGAGAGAGAGAGAGACGGAGGAAAAAACTGACTTGGATATTTCGCAAGAGAGCAGGGAGATTTTTCTCCTCTCTCTCTCTCTCTTTGCAAAGTCTGGGGAGGGTGGGCATCTCAGCTCAAGGCGAGAGCGGCACAGCAAGCACCAATCTGAATTCTCTCTGCGTGGTCCTCTTAACATGACTGCGCCCAGACTTCCCTTCTGTCTCTCCGGCGGCGTCAAGGTTCTGGGTTTAAGGTAGCTGCGCTCGCAGGAGTTGCTATGAGTTCCAGAGCTCTGCTGTTCCTTCTCGGGCTTCATGTTGCGCTGGGACAAACCCTCCTTCAAAGAGGTGAGTGAGTGGCTGGCTACGGAGATAATCTGTTTTCCTCCAGCTCTGAGTTTTGCTGCTTCTTGCCTCTGTGTGTCTTTACTTCGTTATCTTGGTTTTTTTTTTTAAGAAAAAGGTGCGTTAGGTGTCCTCCAAAGTCAATATTAACTGGAGTTGCTTTCGCACTCACAATTGAATTTGTGCGCTTTCTCTCCTAGGAAATGCCAAGGGAAAGAAAGGATAACTTCTATTATTTATTTGTTTATTGCATTTATATACAGTACCCTCTTTTCCTCCAAGGAGACCAAAGTGGCATGCATGGTTCTTCCCCTCTCCTCATTTATTTTATTTTTCAATTTTTAATACTTTTCAAGTTTATACATTTCACTAATTTTTCAATCATTTTAGCATTTCAGAACTTGACTTCCTTCCCCCTCTTTCTGCGGTTCCTTAAATTTATTTTTAATATCCTCTGCATATCCAAATTAACTCAATTTGCTCATTTATTCTTCTACTTTAAATATATACTCTTATAAAACTGAAGGTTATTACAACATGGCAGGAGTATTCCCCCTCCTCATTCAATCCCCGCACCAACCCTGTGAGGGAGTTTCGGCTGAGAAGCAGTGACTGGCTTCCAGTGAGCTTCAGGTCTGAGTGGGGATTTGAACCCTGATCTCCCAGGTCTTGGGAACTGTAGTTCACCCCTAACAGAACTGCAATTCCCAGCACCCATAACAAACTACAGTTCCCAGAATTCTTGGGGGGAAGCCATTAACTTCCAATGTGCTGTACAGTGGTACCTCGGGTTACATACGCTTCAGGTTACATACGCTTCAGGTTACAGACTCCACTAACCCAGAAATAGTGCTTCAAGTTAAGAACTTTGCTTCAGGATGAGAACAGAAATTGTGCTCATGCGGCGTGGCGGCAGCGGGAGGCCCCATTAGCTAAAGTGGTGCTTCAGGTTAAGAACAGTTTCAGGTTAAGTACAGACCTCTGGAACGAATTAAGTATTTAACCCGAGGTACCACTGTATTTGTTTATTTCTTTTATATCCCATCTTTTCCTCCAAGGATCTCAAAGTGGCATATGTAGTTCTCCCCCTCCTCATTTGTCCCCCACAACAACCCTGTGAGGTCGGCTGGGCTGAGAGTCTGTGATTGGCTTCCAAGGTTACACTCCCTGAGCTTCATGGCCTAGTGGGGGGATTTGAACCCTGGTCTCCCAGGTCCTAGTCTGACACTCTAACCAATGCACCACACTGCCTCTTCTTAAGACAGCTTCTTCTTATTTTCCTAATGCACCCCCCCTCACTGCACCTATGCTCACAGTTAGGAGTGTAACGCTCTCAGAGAAACCGAGATGAAAAGATGCTGTCCGTTATTTACTCAGCGTCGGCCACATGCGCAACATTGAAGAGTAACACAGACAGGCAAACAAACAAACAAACAACAAATCTCTGCCCCAGTGAACTTACAGTCTCTGCTTCCTTGGTTCCCACCACCAGAGGAATGCAGGCCAATGCAGTGACGTGTATTTTACAACTTTGTTTTGGTGAGTGAGCGTTAAGAGGGTTGTGTCTCGATGGGAGACTCAAGGATGCTTCCAGAGACGTGATGCTATTTTGCAGGTGTGATTTCATCATGTCCCGGAAAATTTAGGCTGTGCCATGAAAGTTGCTTTGGAGATTTCCCCACCAAAACTGAATTTATTTATTTTTTTGCAATAAGGAAAGTGATGGGGAGATGTGCATTAAGGTTTCTCGAGGCAACACCGTTGAACCCCTCTGCAAACATATCTGAAATGAACACTCAGTAAATCGCCGGCAAGTTTTGTGCAAGCGAATCAGGCTGAATTCTCAGCCAACAGGTCATTCCGAAGCACTAAGGTGCTTTTTAACAGGCTAATAAGGCAGTTTCTGAACATTTGGCAAAGTCCCTTTCAGTTAGTCCAAGCCAAACAGTTTGCTGCTGGAAGATAAGTCCCATCTGCTGTGGAATTTGACATGGCCACATGTTGTTTTGTGGGTAAACCACCGACAGCACCACAGCTACTGGTAAACAAGACATCCCTGCTGGGATGGTTCCTGCTAGGAATTATAGCCAGTGTGGTGTAGAGGTTAGACTGTCGGACTAGGACCTGGGAGACCAGGGATCGATTCCCCACTCAGCTGGGAAGGTTGGGCCAGTCATTATCTCTCAGCCTAGTCTACCCCACAGGGCTGTTGTGAGGATAAAATGGGGGGGAGGGAGAACCCCAGGCACCGCTTTGCACTCATTGGAGGAACAATGAGCTATAGATATATTGAATCAAAATAAATTAGGAGACATCGAGAATCATAGAATTGCAAAGTTGGAAGGGACCCCAAGGTTCACCTAATCCAACCCCCTGCGATGCATGACTGCTTTAACACGTAAAGAGAATAATATCAATAATAATAAATGTTGTTAATAATAAATATAAATCATAATAATGGGTTATAGCCGATGCTAGTCCTGCTGGGAGTAGACTCATTGAAATTAAGGAACCTTAATTAGTAAGGACCATTGATATCTATGTGACTGAAGCTGATCTCAAACTGACCTCAAACCGATTTTAAATAGTATGGGTTGTATTCTGGTCCTAGTCAGAGTAAACCCATTGGAATTAATAGCCATGACTCACTTAAGTCTGTTGATTTCAGAGGGGTTTGTTCAGACATTGGATACAACCCATGTAAGAATAATGTAATAATGTAATAAAAATAAAACAGAAGGAGACTCTGCAGGTGGAACAACTCGTTGAACGTGTAAAGTTGGACAGGAGAAGTTTCTGCTAACTCTCACCATTTAGAGAGGGCTTTTTAATTTGGCATTCTATGCATTTTGTTCTCAGTGGTTCTCAAAGACTTTGAGGCTACTCGGCCCTATTTTTCTGGAAAAAGAGGTGCTGGAACTCATCAGGAACACTTCCCTTGCTCTTTTAGAATGGCAATGGCGCCCACCTGAGAGGTGCAGGAACTGAGTTCCTGTGAGTTCCGGCTGACAAAAAGCCCTGGGGCCACCACCCCCTTGGTGCCAGAAAGTCATCCTCACTGGCCCCTACCCTATAGAAAGCATTACAGTGGTACCTTGGCTTACAGATGCTTCAGCTTACAGAAGCTTCAGCTACAGACTCAGCTAACCTAGAAATAGTACCTCAGGTTAAGAACTTTGCTTCAGGATGAGAACAGAAATTGTGCGGCAGCAGCAGGAGGCCCCATTAGCTAAAGTGGTACCTCGGGTTAAGAACTTAATTTGTTTGGAGGTCTGTTCTTAACCACCTGAAACTGTTCTTAACCTGAGGTACCACTGTATTCAGAATTGCAGTCTGGACAACCTACTGAGGAAGATAACAGCACAATAAAATTCAAAATAGTCACAGTTAATTGCACACTTATTCAAAATCCAATTAAAACTATTTAGTTTAATGAATTCAGCCAAATTGAGGGACTTGATCCAGTGATACATGCTTTCCAAAGTCTGATCGTTGTTTATACCTCCAATGCCCCCCTGCCACCCACTTGCCTCTTAGCTTCCCCCTAAATAGCCCCACTGCCCCCCTGGCAGGTAGTACTGCCCCCTTTGGGAAACACTTTCCCCCCTCAAAATTTTTTAATTCATTTTATAACACAACTAAACAACACAAACAGAAAAACATACAAATTCTTGTCTTATGCTTATTTTTTCTACACATTGTTAGGTGGGCTTCCCCAAGTTCCCCCCATCTGATTTTCATTTTACCTCATCTTTAGTAGTTTACATATATCATAATTTTGAACCATTTTTTATCACGCTTCCTTCTACCATAAAATCTTCACATTTTATCACTTACAAATAATACTATTTTAAAATACATTATCTTCTACTTCTAACCCTACAGCCTATATCCGCTTCCAAATCTATTCTAAGATTTAAATAGGAACATATTTTTTTTCAAATATTCTTTAAACTTCTTCCAATCTTCTTCCACCATCTCTTCTCTCTGGTCTCAGAGTCTCCCAGTCAGTTCGGCAAGCTCCCTATAGTCCATCATCTTCATCTGCCATCCTTCGATAGTTGGTAAATCTTGTTTCTTCCAATTCTTTGCTAGTAATATTCTCGCAGCTGTTGTGGCATGCAGAAAAAAGTAACATCCTTTTGGGGGGATTTCACCCCCCCCCCCGGGAAATACTTCTTGATAAATAAACATGTGATCATTTAACTGGAGATAGCAAGGAATGGATTGACCTTGGGGGCCTTCCTTTTCCAAAGCATGGGCTCTATCACTCAGCAAAATCCTTCAAAGGGGTCTGAAAGGTCCTCAGATTTATCAGGGACTAACCTGGAGATTGTGACCCTGATCCAAGGCAGGTCAGTTTTGCACACATAGCAACACTGCTTCTAAAATGCAGGCAGACCCTTTTTGTGCAGTGGGGAAATACAACTTGCCGTATTTTTTGCTCTATAAGACTCACTTTTTCCCAAATGTGTGTGCGTCTTATGGAGCGAATGCAGGCTGCGCAGCTATCCCAGAAGCCAGAACAGCAAGAGGGATCGCTGCTTTCACTGCGCAGCGATCCCTCTTGCTGTTCTGGCACCTGAGATTCAGAATATTTTTTTTCTTGTTTTCCTCCTCCAAAAACTAGGTGCGTCTTGTGGTCCGGTGCATCTTACAGAGCGAAAAATATGGTATTTTGCAACCGGTGATGTGAATCACAAGGAACTCGGTTGTGTACCTAAAGCAGACTTTGCCAATCTGGTGCGTTCCAGATATTGAGGAGTACAGTTCCCGAAAGGTTTTTCTGCTCTCCTGCAAATCTTGGGGGCTCCTCCTGTTAGCAACACCACTTAAATAACCCAGACAGTGCCCAGATAGAAAAGAAATCCTGACAACGCTTTACTGAGGAAGCTGAACAAAAACAATATATACTGTGAGGGGAAAGGAACAAAAAAAGGGTTTGCATTTCTTAGTTCAGGCCTCGTCCGTAGCTGGGAGACATGCAGAGGAAGGTTGCAGTGCAATTATTCTCTATTCAAGCAATGTGTGCAGAAAAGTATATATTAGGGGAAAGTGTGCATATAAATTAGGGAAAATAGTGCATACAAAAGTGTGTTTATCTGGTGAAAATTGCAATAAAATTCTTAAGAATTGCAGTCATCATCATTTTATTATGTATACCCAGCTTTTCCTTAACATGAAGCTTCACTTCACAGATGAGGAACCTTTCTTAGACTGAGGGCCACATTTCCTTCTGGGTAACCTTCCAATGGCCACATGCTGGCGGTGGGTGGGGCCAGAGGCAAAAATGGGCAGAGCAACGACTGTGAAATTCTTGCCTCTGTACACTCCTCTCTGTGTGTCCAAGCAAGAGTTCAAGGGCCCATTCCAGCCAGGCAAAAACCTTCAAGGAGGGTCCAGGGCAAGGCCAGTTAGAGAGGTGTGGCCTGAGGAGAGTGGGCTTGGCCAAGGAGGGGGTGTGTCCTGGGGAAGAGTCCTGAGGGCCAGCTAGAGAGGTCTGGAGGGTGTCATCTGGATGCTGGGCCTGAGTTGCAAGGAAAGGCCAGCAGAGAATGAGGAGAGGGTTAGGGTTGAATCCTGACAAGACAGAAGTACAGTTTTGGGGGGACAGGGGCTAGGCAGGTGTGGGGGATTCCCTGGTCCTGAATGGGGTAACTGTGCCCCTGAAGGACCAGGTGCGCAGCCTGGGAGTCATCTTGGACTCACAGCTGTCCATGGAGGCGCAGGTCAATTCTGTGTCCAGGGCAGCTGTCTCCCAGCTCCATCTGGTACGCAGGCTGAGACCCTACCTGCCCGTGTCTCGCCAGAGTGGTGCATGCTCTGGTTATTTCCCACTTGGACTACTGCAATGCACTCTAAGTGGGGCTACCTTTGAAGGTAAACCAGAAACTACAACTAATCCAGAATGCGGCAGCTAAACTGGTGACTGGGAGTGGCCGCTGAGAACATATAACACCGGTCCTGAAAGGACCTACATTGGCTCCCAGTATGTTTCCGAGCACAATTCAAAGTGTTGGTACTGACCTTTAAAGCCCTAAACGGCCTTGGCCCAGTATACCTGAAGGAGCGTCTCCACCCCCATCGTTCTGCCCGGACACTGAGGTCCTGCTCCAAGGGCCTTCTGGCAGTTCCCTTACTGCAAGAAGTGACATTACAGGGAACCAGGCAGAGGGCCTTCTCGGTAGTGGCACCCGCCCTCCCATCAGATGTCAAGGAAATAAACAACTATCTGACTTTTAGAAGACATCTGAAGGCAGCCCTGTTTAGGGAAGTTTTTAATGTTTGATGTATTATTGTGTTTTTAATATTCTGTTGGGAGCTGCCCAGAGTGGCTGGGGAAACCCAGCCGGATGGGTGGAGTATAAATAATATATTATTATTATTATTATTATTATTATTATTATTATTAGCCTTGTAAACTGAGCTGCTTCGGTGCTTGTTTTCTGACACCCAAGAGGGGATGGAGCACACAGCTCTGGCGCTGTGCCAGGATTCCTCCCGCCTCTGGCTGCCCACATTGCTGTTGCATTGTTGATTGCCCTCTGCCACCCATTTGCCTGCTATTATGGAAACGCAGGGCACTGGGCTGACGCAGCTGTGTTTTGCAACAGAAAGCCTTAGCCGGGCAGCAGAAGTATATTACCCATACAGAGAGAGGGAGAGAGACAAAACTGAATTGCTGCACCAAAACCGTAAGGGCAAAACAAGACTTCTGTAGCAGCAGCTACAAAATTACCCAGCGTGGCACTTATGTGAGTGGAATCGACTGCAGGGTTTTTGTTATGTAAACTTCAGCTGCTGGGGAAGCCTGAGCACCCTCAGGAAGATAGGGGTGGGGGGATGAAGAGGGTTGAATTTAACTCTTCCTTTCCTTTACATGGTCACAACAAATATTGCCTCTCCAAAGCTCCTGTCTGCACTTCTCCCCCCATGCTTGAAAGGCAGGCAGCAGGTCATAGAGACAGTTGATATTGTGTCTCCCTGGCAGGTAGAGAGATCTGCTCAGATTTCCTCAGGACTATTTCTGTGGCGCTGTGGGTTAAACCACTGAGCCTAGGACTTGCCGATCAGAAGGTCGGCGGTTCGAATCCCGAGAACGGGGTGAGCTCCCGTTGCTCGGTCCCTGCTCCTGCCAACCTAGCAGTTCGAAAGCACGTCAAAGCACAAGTAGATAAATAGGTACCACTCCAGCGGGAAGGTAAACGGTGTTTCCGTGCGCTGCTCTGGTTCACCAGAAGCGGCTTATTCATGCTGGCCACATGACCCAGAAGCTGTACGCCGGCTTCCTCGGCCAGTAAAGCGAGATGAGCGCCGCAACCCCAGAGTCGGCCACGACTGGACCTAATGGTCAGGGGTCCCTTTACCTTTAAGTCCTGGCAGATCTGGGTTCAAATCCCCCACCCAGCTGGGTGACCTCGGGCCAGTTGTGATCTCTCAACCTAAACTACCTCACAGGGTTGTTGTGAGGATAAAATGGGGGAGTGGTGGGAACCATGTATACCACCCTTGAGCTCCTTGGGCGAAAGGCAGGAGGAAAATGTAATAATAAAAATAATAAGTAAAAAGATTTAATTATTACAGGAAAAAGCAGCACATTCCTGCAGCTAATGTTGTGTCTGGATGTCAACTAGAGAAGCCACCCGTCTAAGGTCCACTTTTAAAATGGTATCTGTCAGGGGTTCAGGAGCAGAAGGGACGGACGGGGAGGAATCGGAGGGAGAAGTTAGCGACGATAGCCGACCAAGGTCCCTAAGTCTCTCCAGCGAATCGGAGGATTCACAGAAAGGGGCTCCCGTGGGCAGGGCTGGGGGGTTGCCAAGAGGAACACCCCAGGAAGGAGGGACCAGAGGGGGTTCAGAGAGCAGCAGCTGGAAATCCGGACCAGCTACCCCACCGGAGAGCAGCAGCTGGAAATCCGGACCTGCTACTCCACCAGAGAGCAGCAGGGGGGAGGAGTTCCAGGCATCGGCGCCAAGCAGCTCTCTGGGAGCGGAAGGACATGAGTCAGGGATAGCCACGCCTGCGTCAGAGAGCGAGGTAACGGTAGAGAGGAGGGTCAGAGACAGCGCGCGCGCGCCAAGTTCAAATGTACCAGAGGGAGGCGCAATGAGCAGCCCGGAAAGGGAGCCAGGTCCTAAAGCCCGCCGAAGGGAGGGGGAGGAATCCGAAGGGTCTGCATCCGAGGCCTCCAGGAAGGAAGGAACCCCGGGGGGTGGTAGGACCCAGAGGCGAAAGGAGAGACGCAAGAGGTGGAGCAAGGCTAGGGTCTTAAACTGGTGTACAGGAGGCGGAGATTCAGATGGGACTTCGCCGATCTAGGGAATAGACGTAGAGACGCACGCTAGAGTTTGGAAATGGAAACTATACTTCAATAAAGACTTTATATCGTTCTACCGCCTAGCGTTGGTCCTTTGTGAGCCAGGACCTAGAGGCAGTCTCTGACAGTATCATACAACTATGAAAAGTCATGGCTTCCCCCCCAAAGAATCCTGGGAACTGTAGTTTGTTAAGGGTGCTGAGAGTTCTTTGTTGTTGTTGTTTAGTCGTTTAGTCGTGTCCGACTCTTTGTGACCCCATGGACCAGAGCACGCCAGGCACTCCTGTCTTCCACTGCCTCCCGCAGTTTGGTCAGACTCATGTTTGCAGCTTTGAGAACACTGTCCAACCATCTCGTCCTCTGTCGTCCCCTTCTCCTTGTGCCCTCCATCTTTCCCAACATCAGGGTCTTTTCCAGGGAGTCTTCTCTTCTCATGAGGTGACCAAAGTATTGGAGCCTCAGCTTCAGGATCTGTTCTTCCAGTGAGCACTCAGGGCTGATTTCCTTCAGAATGGATAGGTTTGATCTTCTTGCAGTCCATGGGACTCTCAAGAGTCTCCTCCAACACCATAATTCAAAAGCATCAATTCTTTGGCGATCAGCCTTCTTGATGGTCCAGCTCTCACTTCCGTACATCACTACTGGGAAAACCATAGCTTTAACTATACGGACCTTTGTTGGCAAGGTGAGAGTTCTTAGGAGATCCCTATTCCCCTCTCAGAGCTACAATTCCCAGAGTGGCTTAACAATCAATCCCTCTGAGAATTGCAGTAGTGTGAGGGGATTGGTGGGGGGGGAGGGGTATCCTGACCAGCAGAAACGAGAAAACAAAGGATGAGTACAGCCCTCTGTCTCTAATTGAGCTTCAATGGGTGCCTGGATGTCTGCAGCTTGTCTTTCCCCGGGCACTGGCAACCCACGCTATGTCACTGAACAAGAGTCCTGCTGGATCAGAGCAAGTCTCCATCTCCTCCCAGTGTCCCACAGTGGCTTCCACGAAAGAGGCCACGAAGGCAGCCACTCTCTCCTGCTGTTGTTCTCCAGCAATTGGTATTCAGAGATAGACTGCCATTGAACATGCAGGATCTATTTAGTCATCCCTGGCTCACAGCCAGAGGTGCACTTTTCATCCTCTGTGCTTTCCTCTGCTTGATCTTGGCCGTCTTTGCCACGCATCGCAGCAGGGAGGCCCACAAGTAGATAAATTATTGCTCCATCCGCCTCGCTCTTTCAGATCAGCTGGCAGCATCGGATCAGATCTGGCTCCGCTATGAGATAGTTGTCAGCATCAAGCATCATTAGAACAGACCCAGCTGCTTCTGTTTGGGGGGCTTTTTGGAAAACCCGACCGTTCCTTCTGGCAAGGCTGAACTCCAGGACTGGGATCGTAAAGCACAGCTCCAAAAAACACCAAGAGCCAATTGGCTCCAGGCGCACTTCGCAGAGCAAGAGACCGCTTTGCCCCCTCTCTATATTATTATGGGGAATGTGACGGTTTAGTTGGCAGCCAGCACCCTGGAATCATAAAGCTGGGAGATGGAAAGCCAAGACATTAATGAAGTGGGCTTTTCATCCTCCAGAATATCCCCAAATTAGGCCCGTATAGCAGCTTCTAGTCAGCAAGTCTGGGCTTCCAACCCTATAAAAAAGAAAAGGAAAAGGAAATTCTCCCTACTGAAGCCACAGAACAGCTCATCTCCCCCAACTGGGGTCTGTTTTGCTTACAGCATGTTTACATGGACAGATGTACCACTGCATCAGCTGCAGTGCATCTGCTTTGCATGCAGAAGGGCACGGGTTCAATCCCTGCCATTTCCAGGTAGGGACTAGGAATGGTCCCCTCTCTCAACGTCCGAAGAGCTCCTCCCTGTCCGTGTCGACAATACTGAGCTATCTGTGACGTTGGCTACGACCTGCTGTGTTAACCCACAGGCACGTTCATTCAGTAGATGACTCAATTAACCCACTAAGCCTTGCAGAATTGGTCAAACGATCTTTCATCCGTCCTGGTTTTTAAAGCATGTCATTGTATTGATCGGGGAAGTGATGGAGGTTTGAGGTAGCTTTGGATACGACAGAACAGGAGCGAGCCACCTTTTTATAGACAGGGGGCCACATTCCCTTCCAGACAACCTTCCAGGGGCCATTCACCGCTGGTGGGCGGGGCCAGAGGAACAAGTTGGCGGGGCAGTAAATGTCAATGAAGACTGGTTTCTACACACCCCTCTTTCTACTGTTGCAAGCAAGCAAGAGGCATTTAATCACATGTCCCAAGCACTCAAGCGGGGAAGCAAGGCAGTACCATAAGTGGTGCGCCATGGGGAGAGTCCTGAGGGCCAGACAGAAAGCCCTCGGGGGCCAAACGTGGCCTGAGGTTCCTCTTCCCTCTGACAGAACACAAGTTTGAATTGCCGCTTCAAACAGACTCTGCCTTACAGCAGCAGAGGTGGCTGCAATAGCCTGAGGCAAGGAAGAAACAGCACCTTCTGAGGTTCCACGATGGGATATCAGGCAGTTTGTTTTCTGTTCTTCCTCCTCCTCTCCCTGCTGCTCCCTGCGGCGCTTTGTCACGTAGCTGGTATGCCTTCCTCCCCATCCTTTGATGATTAAGAGACCCAACCTGGAAAGAGGTTAATTAAATGGTTAGGTGGGGCAGCTTCCATTGCCTGAGGAGGGTGTGCCATTAACCGGGGTGGGGTGAGGAATGGCATTGCAGTCATCCCAAGACAGCTGTGTTTTTGGGTGAGTATTAGGAAGAACTTTCTGGTAGTGAGAGCTGTTTGACAGATTCCTTCAGAAGCCAGTGGACGCTCCTCCATTGGAGCTATTTTAACAGAGGTTGTATGGCCACCTGTCAGCGATTCTTTAGCTGTGATTCCTGCATCGCACGGGGTTGGACTAGATGACCCTTGGTGTCTCTTCCAACTCCACAATTCTGTGATTCTGTGAATGGGCTTTTCTTTATTCCAACTGCAAGCTCTTCACCTAGATCAGCCTTTGTGAGCCTGGAGGCTTCCAGATGATTTGGGACCGTTACAGTGGTACCTTGGGTTAAGTACTTAATTTGTTCCAGAGGTCCATTCTTAACTTGAAACTGTTCTTAACCTGAAGCACCATTTTAGCTAATGGGGCCTCCTGCTGCCGCAGCGCTGCCGGAGCACGATTTCTGTTCTCATCCTGAAGCAAAGTTCTTAACCCGAGGTACTATTTCTGGGTTAGCGGAGTCTGTAACCTGAAGCGTATGTAACCCGAGGTACCACTGTAGACCCCCAGGCTCCTCTGTAGATTAGAGCTGCAGAACCTAAAGAGAAACTCTTTGGAGGAGAATTTGCTCTAGCTGGTTTCGCCTGCATTCAACGAGTCTGCTCTGGGTAGGGCTAGCATTCATTGGACATAAACCACTACCTCCAAAACTGCTTGGATCCTGCTTGGTTGGCATTCGGTTGGCCACTGTGAGAACAGGATGCATGGCTTGATCCAGCAGGGCTCGCCATACGTTCTTATGAAACTGGAAAGAGAGCAAAACCATTGCTGGTCTCTTAAGTAGAACAGATGAACAGGGCCTGCTTCCGTTTATTTCCTCTGCTGCCAAGCTTGATGGAATAGATGCTGGTATGGCCACATTCTAAACTTGCAAAGGATTGCAAATTTAAACCAGCACTTTAAATTTTGCTGGCAAACTGATAGCTAGCAAATGCAGATCTTGTAAGACCAGGGCAATGCGATTTGATCTTTGGACCTCATGTAACAACGTGCTGGCTGCATTCTTCACCAAGTTGACATTTCCAGGCTACTTTTCAAGGCAGCCCCACAAGAAAGCAGAGAGATCTTATCTTTGAAAGGTCAGTCACACGGTCTGAAGAAAGATCGGGGTGGCTGGGCAGGCAGGGAATGCAGGCAGGTTGCAAACTGGGCCAAACTTTCAGCAATGGGTGGTGCAGGAGAATGAGATTTTGGGCTCAGGGAATGGAGGCACCCCCCAGCCTCTCTTTCCAGATCTTGGGACCCCCCACAAGCGATGCTCTTTGCCAGTCTCCTCAGGTGCTTTCCACCTGGCTGGAATGTCTTTTGAACCACAAAGTCCCTCACTTGCTAGAACGAAGGATGGAATAATGTTTGTGTGCACGAGAAGTTGTGTAGCAGATTCTGACTTTAGCATGATGTACCATACAAGGCAAGGGCGGAGAATAAATTCAGTTCCGTTCACACTGAAAACAATCTCTCAAATTCACACTTTCCGGAATAATATATGCACAGCCCTCCTTCGAAATTCTCACTCATCTGAATTTTGCGACCCAATTCTCCAGCCAAACAACATTTCTAAAGGTGCGTCTATCAAGGGAAGGCGTGCAGAATTATGAAGATATTAGTGAAAATAACAGAGAGAAGTGAATTCTATCAGGGGAAATTGCTTGCAAAAAGGCGTACGTGGATCAAAGCAAAATGTGTTCATTGGGCAAAATCTGCATGAAAATTGCAGTAGGAATATGGAGAACTGAATTTAAGATTGGAAGAAACTGAAAAAGTGAGAGAACTGAAGCCAAAAGATATCTTCCATCCCTTGTACAAAAAAGAGTTGCATTTGGAGTTGCTCCACCCACTTTTGCCTCAGGCCCTTCCCACCATGAGCATGTGACATAGCAGTGGACGGTGTCCCAAGAGGGTCACCCCCTGCTTCCATTTGTGAAAGGTTGAAGGGTATATTGCATTTCTCTTTCCCCCTTTCTTCAGGTGCATTTTTTCCCTCTTGTAGTTTCTCCATCAAATGTAATTTAAGGTCCCTGAGAGAGTCTGAGGTTTTCTTTACAGCTGCATATGACCAACCATCCATTTCACAACTGTGGTCAGTTTCCTTCATCTCCCTCTTCCCAGCACACACATTCTTGGCGTGGTAAACCTGAGTCAGTTGCAATGCCAGCGCTGAAACAATATCCCTGTTTTCCTTCTCTCCATCTCCTAGTGAGGGGTGAATCTATCCGTGTGTGTGTGTGTGTGTGTGTGTGTGTGTGTGTGTGTGTGTGTTTCTGGGCTTTTCGTTCTTCCAGTTGTTAGTTCCATTTTGCACACCAGCTTGCCATTTTTCTGAAAAGGCCTCATAAAAATGCGGCAGCATTTGAGTGTGAATTTCTCCCGATATGCATAAGAAGCTGCCTTATCCTGAGCCAGACCATTGGAGCCATTTGGTTCAGTATTATCTACACCAGGGTTTCCCCACTTGGATCTTCAGCTGCTTTTGAACTACAATTCCCATCATCCCTGATGACTGGTCCTGCTAGCTAGGGATGATGGGAGTATTAGTTCAAAAACAGCGGGAGATTCCCAGGGTTTGGGAAACCCTGATCTACACTGACCAGTAGCAGCTGTCCAGGATTTCAGACAGGCGACATTCCTGGTTCTAGCTGGAGATACTGTGACTTGAACCCGGCACTCTCTGCATGCTGAGCAGATGCTCAAACACTGAGCATCTACCCCCAAATTCTTCTGTGCAGTTTCTTCTAACAGGCTCATTTTTGCAATCTATTTTTTTCTAGTATAGAAGTCTCCCTGCACACTTTACCCTAGTACATGCATTTCTGTACATATTACAGTGGTACCTTGGTTTAAGAACAGCCCTGTTTACGAACTATTCAGTTTACGAACTCTGCAAAACCAGAAGTAGTGTCCCGGTTTGTGAACTTTACCTCAGACTAAGAATGGAATCCGAACGGTGGAAGGGCACCGGTGGCAGGAGACCTCATTAGGTAAAGCACGCCCCAGTTTAAGAATGGTTTTGGTTTAAGAATGGACTTCCAGAACAGATTAAATTCGTAAACCGAGGTGCCACTGTACTGGGCTGGAGAACTGCACTGTAGAATTCAGAGAAGTGCAGAAAGGTGGCTGCTTTTTGGTTCGCTTGCATTGTTTCAGGAAGTGTGGGTTAGAGAGGTTTGCCTTTTTAATAATCTTTTTTATTTGATTTTTCAAATACAGTGGTACCTCGGGTTACAGACGCTTCAGGTTACAGACTCCGCTAACCCAGAAATAGTACCTCGGGTACCTTTGCTTCAGGATGAGAATAGAAATCGTGCTCCAGTGGTGCGTTAGCAGCAGGAGGCCCCATTAGCTAAAGTGGTGCTTCAGGTTACGAACAGTTTCAGGTTAAGAACGGACCTCCGGAACGAATTAAGTACTTAACCCGAGGTACCACCGTATAGATTTATAACAAAACCAAATACATTTCCGTATACAGAGATTTCTCTGAATCTCACGACTTCCGCCCCATCGCTTCAGTGGGTCCTAATGTCAATGTTTTCAACTGCATATTGTATCATAATCTACATTTTATATCCATCCATATTATCCATTGTATTTGCTACACTACAAGGGTTATAATAATCCTGCTAATGTTTTCATCTGCTTACAGTGGTCTTCTAAACAAATTATTAAAAAAATTCCCATTCTTTCTTGAAGTTTTTGTCTTCTTGGTTCCTGAGCTTTCCAGTCAGCCTTGCCATTTCGGCGTAGTCCATTAGCTTAGTTTGCCATTCCTCTCTGGTAGGGACTCTTTCCTCTTTCCATCTCTGGGAGGTTTGCCTTTCAATAGGATCTGAATCAAATTCCCCCCTGATCCCTTCTCTTAGCCAAGAAGGTCTCTGGAGTACACACCAGTGACTGGCTTCCATGTCTGGAGGAAGGAATTACAGTGGTACCTCAGTTTAAGAACAGTCCTGTTTATGAACGGTTCAGTTTACAAACTCTGCAAAACCAGAAGTAGTGTCCCGTTTTGCAAACTTTACCTCGGCCTAAGAACGGAATCCGAACGGTGGAAGGGCACCGGTGGCAAGAGGCCTCATTAGGGAAAGCACGCCTCAGTTTAAGAATGGTTTCAGTTTAAGAACAAACTTCCAGAACAGATTAAGTTCGTAAACAAGGTACCACTCTATTTCTATTTCTCCTTAGAAAACTCAAGCCAAACCTAAGAGAATCCTCTTTTGACTCTGGCATTTCGACTCCCACAGTTGGCATGCAATGTCCGAAATTCGCCAGGCTCCAGGTGCATTTTGAGCCTGGCTATTGGCCATTTGGGACGTGGGTGGCGCTGTGGGTTAAACCACAGAGCCTAGGACTTGCCGATCAGAAGGTCGGCGGTTCGAATCCCTGCGACGGGGTGAGCTCCCGTTGCTCGGTCCCTGCTCCTGCCAACCTAGCAGTTCAAAAGCATGTCAAAGTGCAAGTAGATAAATAGGTACCACTATGGCGGGAAAATAAACGGCGTTTCCGTGCGCTGCTCTGGTTCTCCAGAAGCAGCTTAGTCATGATGGCCACATGACCCGGAAGCTGTACGCTGGCTCCCTCAGCCAATAAAGCGAGATGAGCGCCGCAACCCCAGAGTCGGCCACGACTGGACCTAATGGTCAGGGGTCCCTTTACCTTTACCTTTATTGGCCACTTGCAACCCCAGGATGCTGCCTGACGTCTTCACCATCTGGAGACTTATGCCTGGGAATCGTTGGATCTTGACTGTTTTCACATACCAACAACACATCCTATAGTATTCTCTCCATGATATTTTATCTGCACAATCAGAACGGATTTCAGGAACCCAAAAGTCATATTGAAAAATAAGAGTTTCAAACTGTCTGGCCCCAAAATGGCAACTAGATATTATTCCAGTTTGGCGACTGTAACCCTGGTTTAAGGAGCCATTTGGTGCTTAGCTGAGTTTCTGACACTGTTGACATGTGGTCCCCAACAGAAAACAAAGTCGCCCACCCATAATCTAAAGCAGCATTTCCTAAATATTCCCTGGGTGGAGTGAAAGAGTTTCAACTGGCAGAAGGTGGAATAATTTATTTATTTGTGTTTTTAAGCTGCAGAAAACAATTCACGGTATTATTAGAACTACCCCCAAATGTTGGTGACACTACCCCTTCTCAGGCAAATATAATTTGGGGGTAGGTTTTCCCATATCCCACAGCAAACCCCACTTACAACTGGAGCAAATTGACTTTAGCTGCTTCTCTCCCGTTGACACACAGGATGAGGGAACATATTCCCAGCTCGGGACAGTCCGTGGCCCAGCAAATTTCTTGCCTCCGGCAGAGAATGTGAGAGGATATATGCCAGGAAGTTTACGGCTGGAGACTTAAATTGCCTTTCATCGCTTCCAGGCACGATTGTCTAGCACAGAGGAGGAAAGGGATTAGCAAAAGCAAGGCACCTGTGGACACGACTTCCTTCAGACTCTGTCTGTTATTCATTGACAAGGCCTCAGTGTTGGCTAAGTCATGAGAGCTATATTGTTCTGCATGGTTCTCCACCAGGCTATACCAGATCCGTTTCCTTGTGAGAAGACACGTGCTGGATATGTGTGGCCCTTTCTTCGTAATACTATTTTTATTTTTATTTTGAATAATAGATATTTATCAGAGGTGGGAAACTTCAGTCCTGTGGGGCCAAAAGTGGCCCTTTCAAGTCCCTCGATCAGGCCCTCAGAACTCTCCCCAGGTCACACCCAAATCCCATTTTGTACCCTCTCTCAAGTTTTTTTCCACCTGTCTGGTGAACTCCAGTCATGTCTTTATCCTCCTGGATAGAGGATAGAGAGGGGTGAGTGAGTATGGCTGGAGAAACCAGCCTAGAGGGCAAAGGTAAAATTTGCATTCATTGCTCCACCCATTTTGTTTGTTTTTTTAAAAAATATTTTTATTTGGTTGTACATATTTAAAATTATAATCACATCACAACATATCCACAGTTAAACGATTCCTCCAAATCTCTGGACTTCCCACCTTCCCCTCCATGGATTCTGTTGTTAAACCTTTTCTGCTGCATCTTTTTTCAATAATCCAAATTTTTTATAACTCCACTATGTCCATAGTTCTTGTTACATTACAAGTGTTATTGCAGTATGCTAGTGTTTTCATCTGCTTACAGTGGTCTTTAAGGTAAATTATAATTTTTTCCCATTCCTTATTAAAGTTTTGGTATTCCTGATTCCTGAGCTTTCCAGTCAGTTTTGCCATCTCAGCATAGTCCATCAACTTAATTTGCCATTCTTCTCTGGTGGGGACTTTATCTTCCTTCCATTTCCAGGCTAATAACATCCATACAGCTATTGTCGCATACATAAAAAGTCTTTTATGCTCTCTTGGAATTTCAGCACCTACAATTCCTAATAAAAAGCCTCTCTTTTTTAAAAATAAAAGTTATTTTAAACATTTTTTCAATTCATTATATATCATTTCCCAGAATGCTTTTATTACACGTCCGCCATATATGATAAAAGGTGCCTTCTTTTTCTTTACATTTCCAGCAGATATTTGTACCTGTCTTAGACATTTTTGCTAACTTACTGGGATTTAGATACCAACGGTCCATCATTTTCATAAAATTTTCTTTCAACGTACAGCATACCGAGAATTTTAAATCAGCTTTCCATAACCTCTCTCAAGATGAGAGTTGGATATTATGCCCCAAATCCCTCACATTGCTCTGCCCATTTTGACCCATGACCCTGCCCACTGCCACCATATGGTCCCCAGAAGCTTGCCCAGAAGGCAAAGTGGACCCCAGCCTGTCAGAAGGTCCCCCACTCCTGTTTCAAGGGTAAGAGTTGGAGAGGAGAGAGATTTTGTCCCCCGCTTTGCCCCACTCTCTATCCCCGAGAGCTTTCATGAGGGAAAACGCTTGACGGGACTTTCTGGCTTATTGGGCTGAGGCTTAAAAGATTTTCTCTCTCCCAATTCAACTGTCCTGACTCTCTGTTGATGCAACATGGTGTCAGAAGTGGGATATAGCTTGGGGAGGGGCGTGGCCAGGGAAAAGTCTTGAATGGCCAGGCAGAGAGGCCTGGAGGACCATATTCTGCCCCTGGGGCCTGAGGTTCCCCACTTAGAAACAATAATCCCCCCCTCCATAAACAGTCGGAAAGTATGTTGTGGCAGGGAAGGAGTTAATGTTGCCTGGAATGGCAATATGTCCAAGGGGGAAAAGGCCGATGGAATAGGGAGCTTGGCTGATTCTCTAACAGGGGAAGGAAAGACTAGGTCATAGGCAAGGAATCACAGCAGCAGCAATGCATCCAATCACTGCAGCTGGGAGTGACTTTTCTTGGGGGGGGGGGGATATTTTTTATTTCATTTTATGATGTACAGTGGTACCTCGGGTTAAGTACTTAATTCGTTCCGGAGGTCCGTTCTTAACCTGAAACTGTTCTTAACCTGAAGCACCACTTTTGCTAATGGGGCCTCCTGCTGCCGCCGCTGTGCTGTTCTCATTCTGAAGCAAAGTTCTTAACCTGAAGCACTATTTCTGGGTTAGCGGAGTCTGTAACCTGAAGCATATGTAACCTGAGGTACCACTGTACATACGTAAGACAGAGAGAACAATTATAACAAGAGATGAAAATCCAAAGACCAAACCCAAAAAATATGCATGTATAGTAAGTGCAGTTTCAACATGGGTTAAGTAATGGAGTCTGCGCAATGAAAGAATAAAGAAGGGATATTAGTGTTATTTGATTGAGTACAGTTCCAGATTTTCCAGACTTGCGACAGGGGCTGCCTTGAAAACGACGGTTCCGCTCTATATGTGATAAAGCAGTCATATTTTAAAAGCGTCTGGAGGTTCCAGACCTTGTTGAAATCTAAAATTATGCGTCATTATCTCCATTATCACTATATCCCAAAGCCAGTGTTGCTGGGAACAATTTGACTCAGGCAGACCACTTTGCAACAGCAATGACGAAAGATTTACATTTAATGCATGAATTGAGGCAACCGGGAACCTCAGATGGTTGGATTTTTTTTTTCCAATCCCTAACTGAACTTCGGATTGAGTGGGTGAGGGAAAAGGTTTGATTTGAGGCCCAAAATCGAATGTGCAAAATTTAAGATTTGTTGCTCAAACGGGGCAAAGGTCCTGCGCATGTTAAGTCCAATGTAAGCCCCCTTGATCTCAACAGCTCTTACCCCCTAGTAAGATTGGAGCCTACATGTATTTTTTCCTTTATGTTCTGCTTCATTAATTCTCTTATTATGATTATGATTATGATTACCGGTATTTGTAAAATCTTTTTTTATTAAGTTTTACGTTACAAATTTAAATTCAAGCATTAAACACCAACATCATCATTTAGGATTCCCTGAATCCTTTGGTTCCCCTCCGCCCTTCCATGGTTACTATTATCCATCTTTTTTCAACTACTTCACTTATTTTCTGTTTTTCTTAAATAACCCATTTTTACCTTAGTTTTTAGTACATTACAAGCGTTACACAACTGCTGCCAAAGTTTTTAGCTGTTTACAGTGTTCTCTAAGATACATTGTAATTTTCCCCTGTTCCTTCTTAAAGTTCTTCTCTTCCGGGTTTCTGATTTTCCCGGTCAATTTCGCCCTTTCTGCCCCATTAATTCTCATCCTGTGCCTGTTCTAGGTCCTCGTCCCATCGCTCCGGATTTAGAAGGGGACCTTCTCTTCCTCCTGGACAGCTCTGGTAGCGTCTCCTACTACGAATTCTCCCGGGTCAAGGAGTTCATTGCGGACCTCCTCAGGCCATTTGCCTTTGGCCCGCACGATGTCCAGACTGGGGTTGTCCACATCAGCACCATGCCCACGATGGAGTTCCCCTTTGACCGCTACCTCTCCACCGGAGCGGTCCAGCATGCCATTCGCAGCATCCAACAGGTGATGGGCGACACCAACACAGGCAAAGCCCTCTCCTTCGCCAAAGACATGCTTTTCAGTGGGAAGGCCGGGGCGCGGCCTGATGTCCCCAAGGTGATGGTGTGGGTGACCGACGGCTTCTCTACAGACGACATCTCCCAGCCAATGCAGCTCCTGAAGGACATGGGGGTCACGGTTTTCATCGTCAGCACTGGGCGTGGGAACTACTTGGAGCTGTCCGCCGCTGCCAGCCAGCCTCCAGAGAAACACCTGCATTTTGTGGACGTGGACGACCTGACCATCATTACCAAGGACCTGAGAGACTCCATCGCAGGTAATTGGGAGCATGTCAAAACAAACAAATGCCTGGCCAGATTAGAACTAGATCCGTTGGGTCTTGTCTCTGGCCTGCCCAAGTCCCAGAATGCAGTTTGGCAGAAGCCCCAGTACGTTGTGGGTACATTAAATTGACACATACACAAAGCCTTCCATAATACATAAAAGGTAAAAAGGTAAAGGACCCCTGGACGGATAAGTCCAGTCAAAGGTGACTATGGGGTTCATCTCGCTTTCAGGCTGAGGGAGCTGGCGTTTGTCCACAGACAGCTTTCCGGGTCATGTGACCAGCATAACTAAACCGTTTCTGGCACAATGGAACACCGTGATGGAAGCCAGAACACACAGAAATGTCATTCACCTTCCCATCGCAGTGGTACATATTTATCTACTTGCACTGGTGTGCTTTCGAACCGCTAGGTTGGCAGGAGGTGGGACAGAGCAATGGGAGCTCACCCATCGTGGGGCTTTGAACCACCGACCTTCCAATCAGCAAGCCCAAAAGGCTCAGCAGTTTAGACCACAGTGCCATCTGGCTCCCTTGGCCTGAATGCAAGATGAGCGCTGTAACCCCATAGTCGCCTTTGACTGGACTTAACCGTCCAGTCCTTTACCTTTTTTTACCTTGTAATACCTAACTATGAATTAAGAATGACTCTCTCAACTTCATTCCTGCAGTGCTGTTTTGAGAGTAGAATCCCATTCATGTCATCTACTTAGAGGTAAATTCCACAGGGTTATCTTCAGTTAAGTCCAACTCAGAGCAGACCCATTGAAACTGATGAACCTAAGTTAGTCATGTCCATTAACATCAATGGGCCTACTCTGAGCAGGATCAGCATCCACTATACCCCATGGTTTCCAAACTGTGGGTTGTATCCAGTGCTAGACCCATTGGAATGCCTGTTAGGCCACATTCACACCATACTATTACAGTGGTACCTCGGGTTAAGAACTTAATTCGTTCTGGAGGTGCGTTCTTAACCTGAAACTGTTCTTAACCTGAGGTACCACTTTAGCCAATGGGGCCTCCCGCTGCCGCTGCGCCGTCGCACAATTTCTGTTCTCATCCTGAAGCAAAGTTCTTAACCCGAGGTACTCTTTCTGGGTTAGCTGAGTCTGTAACCTGAAGTGTATGTAACCTGAAGCATATGTAACCCGAGGTACCACTGTATGCCACTCTAAACAGTTATCTGCATCGTCATCATTTGTACCCTGCCCATCTGACTGGGTTGCCCCAGCCACTCTGGGTGGCTTCCAACATATGGCTTCCCCCAAAGGATTCTGGGAGCTGTCATTTGTTAAGGGGTGAGGAGAGCTGTTAAGAGACCCCTTTCCCTCTCCTCCCAGAGCTACAATTCCCAGAGTTCCTTGGGTAAAGGGAAGGACTGTTACACTAAGGTTACCAGATTTTTTCCAGTGAATCCAGGGACACTTCATTGAAATGAGTTAGAATGATAGGATTTTGTCAGGGGATGATCTGTAAATCCGGGGACTGTCCCCAGGAAACGGGGACATCTGGTAACCTTATGTTAAACCACCCTGGAAATTCCAATGAAAACAAAAGCAGGGTTGGAAATGGCCAGTGTTTGTGTATCTGTGCCATGCCCAGAATGGAAATAAATTCAACAAACATGATCAGCCATCAGTCTTGTCATTGCTTTTAGTCCGCAAACAAGGCACCCACCCACAATTTGAATTACACGTCCTTTGCTTCGAAATGAATGGGGCAGAATAGCATGACAGTGTCGCTGACATGATCCGTTACTTGAGTTACATGATTTCAGCACAGCAGATGATGAGATGAATAACCTAACTTTTGGCAGAAGACAAATTGCAGCAGAATGGAAACTGGGCGCTGAGCGCAGGGCAGAACAGGAAAACGATGCCTTCTTAAATCCCTGTCTCTTAAGAGGTCCGTGTTTCGAGAAGGGAATCCAGCGCGCTCCAGATCACAAGCCTTGTTCCCCAAGCAAAGGCCGAAACCCCTTGATCCTGCTTGCTTGCGTGTCTATTACCCACAAGGCACCTCCTTGATCCTTTATTGCTTTCACTCTGGCCATTTTCCCCACAGCTGCAGGCAGTTCTTGGGGCTGCTAATGGTTTGGAAACTCACGAGGGTTACTATGGAGCTGGGAAAGCTTCCACCCATTCCTTGGCAACTTTGCGCTCCTTAGTCTTAGGGGATGGTTTTTATTTCATGTATTTTTATTATTTTTTAAAGTCCCTTCTGCAGCTTAAATAGTTGCTTAGCACTAAAGTCTTCCCTTAGCCTTGTTTTGCTCCACAGCTCTGGCACAAATTCATTTCACCAGGAATAATAATAATAATAATAATAATAATAATAATAATAATAATATTTTTATACCCCTCCCATCTGGCTAGGTTTCCACAGCCACTCTGAGCGACTCCCAACAGAATATTAATAATGATGATGATGATAAAACGACAAAACATGAAACATTAAAAACTTTCCTAAACAGGGCTGCCTTCAGATGTCTTCTAAAAGTAAGGTAGTTGTTTATTTCCTTGACATCTAATGGGAGGGCATTCCACAGGGTGGGCGCCACCACCAAGAAGGCCCTCTGCCTGTAACTTTGCTTCTAGCAGTGAGGGAACCGCCAGAAGGCCCTCGGAGCTGGACCTCAGTGTCCGGGCTGAACGATGGGGCTGGCGACGCTCCTTCAGGTATACTGGGCCGAGGCCATTTAGGGCTTTAAAGGTCAGCACCAACACTTTGAATTGTGCTCAGAAACGTACTGGGAGCCAATGTAGGTCTTTCAGGACTAGTGTTATATGGTCCTGGCAGTCACTCCCAGTCACCAGTCTAGCTGCCACAGTCTGGATTAATTGCAGTTTCTGGGTCACCTTCAAAGGTGGCCCCATGTAGAGCGCATTGCAGTAGTCCAAGCGGGCGATAACCAGAGTATGCACTACTCTGGCAAGACAGTGCGCAGGCAGGTAGGGTCTCAGCTTGTGAACCAGATGGAGCTGGTAGACAGCTGCCCTGGACACAGAATTGACCTGTGCCTCCAAGGACAGCTGTGAGCCAGTCATGGGCCAATCAGGGCCCACTAATCTTTGCCTCTCCAACCGTGTCACTGGATGATGATGTCACTGGGTGATGACAGCCAATTTGACGTCAGCTGATGGGCAGGGCTCACTCCTTCTTGACCAGCAGGTTTGGACTCTCTGCTTGTCAGCTGGGGAGTGGAGGGTCTAAATCCTGTGGGAAAAGCACTGGGGAGTTAGACCCCTCCACCCGTCCCTTGGGTCAAGTTTAACAGATGAGCAGGAGCGCCCACTGATCAGTCCATCAGCTGACATCATGTGGCCCTCCAAGTCTCCCTCTCTGGCCCTCAGATCTGTACCCAGGCCACACATCCTTCCCCTCGGCTCCCCACACCCTCCCTGCCCCACACCTCCAGTATGGCTTTCATGAGCGTCCCAGAACTCTGCTCCTTCTTGCTTTCAAAGCACTTAAAAACCGTTTGAGATTTAAACGTCTCTCAGCAGTGTACAGCATAAAAAGAAGGAACGGCGCCGTTAACACAGAATGACAGCAAAAATACCAGCAAAGTAAAATCATGCAAGAATAAAATGAATTGGAATATAAAAGGATTTTTTAAAAAATCTCTTGCTTGTTTGGATGTAGGATAGAGATGGGGGGGGGACTGTTATTCTGTATGAAAAGCACCTTATTGCCTAAAGGTAATAATCAGATTTGTTGCTTCCCCCGCTCCCCCTTGGATGAAGAAAGGTTCCAGGAGACTGTTCTCTGTCCATTTAACCACCCTGTTCAAGAAAGCTCAGGCCTTGGGAGGTTAACAATCTCCACTGCCATGGAAACCTCTGTGGCCCTTGACTCCTTTGCAGCACATGGCTGCGGCCTTCAGAGCAATGGGGGGGGAGCTTCCATTTTTCACCCCAAGACCATTCCCCATCTTGCACCCACTGGCACCCATCAGGACTCCTCTGAGCAGATAAAGCCATCCTCGCCAAACTGGTGCCCTCCAATGTTTGGTCTCCCGAACCCGCTGGAGGACACCAGGTTGGCAAAGGCTGCTGCAAAGCCACAGATCAGAATGATGACCAGCTTCTGAGCTGCGGGGCTGGGAGGGTGTCTGAACCACCCAGACTTGGCTGCCCAGGAGGACGCCCAGAAGTTGCACTATGATATCATAGGAGGCCTTTTTTTTCAAAGATCCCCTTTGTCGAGAGGCACAAGGCGGGCATTGTTCCGTCAAACTGGGCTGGTTTCTCCTTAAATTCCCCGCATCTGCCAGCAGCTGGTTGGCATTGCCCGCAGGGCTGGCTCAGCTCAAGCCAAAGCAATGCTTCCTGGCTGCCCATCCCTCCCTGCCCCGCCTCCGTGGACTCCCTTAACCTGGAAGAGGCAGAAAGGAAGAATTCTTCTCGGCTGCATATGATCTGCGCAAAGCAGAAAGGGCAGCTTGTGCTTTTCAGAGATAGACACACCACGGGGTTTTGGCCTTCGATCAGAGCTGGATTTCGGAGAGCACAACCAGTTTGCCAGTACTGGGTGCTGAGTTGAGATGGTGCCGCAACAATGACAACAACGGAAGGGGAGAGGCAGGGGGCACCAAATTCTGGCGTCGCACAGCGAGCTGCTGAAATTTTCAAGCCCAAACTCCGTACTGCTTCCTTTCCAGGGTGCAGGATTCCCCCAATACTTTCTGTTCTCTGTTTGCTGTCCCACAGATGCAAAGAAAGAGAAGAAATGACAGGGCAGGCATAGAATTCAGAGGGTTGTTGAACTCACAGGCTGAGATATTGTGTTTTTGAGATCTGAGCAGTAGTGGCCTTTGGGGCTGGTAGGACAGAAGGCAGGGAGCATGACAGTAGGTGGCGCCAGAGCCAATAAAAGGCAGAGCCTACTGATTCAAGGGACACGGGTGGCATTGTGGGTTAAACCACAGAGCCTAGGACTTGCCGATCAGAAGATCAGCGGTTCGAATCCCCGCAACAGGGTGAGCTCTCGTTGCTCGGTCCCTGCTCCTGCCAACCTAGCAGTTCGAAAGCACGTCAAAGTGCAAGTAGATAAATAGGTACCGCTCCGGCGGGAAGGTAAACGGCGTTTCCATGCGCTGCTCTGGTTTGCCAAAAGCAGCTTAGTCATGCTAGCCACATGACCCGGAAGCTGTACGCCAGCTCCCTCGGCCAATAAAGTGAGACGAGTGCCGCAACTCCAGAGTCGGCCACAACTGGACCTAATGGTCAGGGGTCCCTTTACCTTTTTAAAGGAGCCATTTCCTCAGTTTGTGAAGATTGGCTGCAAGCCGGCAAGCAGGCCGCTCACATTGTGTCCGGGGCGCCTGCCAAGGTTTGATCACCAAGTTGACAGGGAGGCAGGGCGTGTGAATGAGGTGCAGCAGGAAGGCACGGCCTGAGGTTCACATGCCAATCGCACGCTTGACAACCTGGATTCTACACACCCCCACACACTTGTAGCTGCTTCTTCTCAGGCTGAGTGATGTCACCTTTCTTCCCTGGGGCTGTCTGTGTCTGCAGCAACAGACCCGGCCGAGCGAGCACAGACAGCAATGGTGCAATCTCTGTTCCCCTTCCTTTTATACCAGGGGAGCCCTCTTCATCCTGAGAGCCACCTTCCCTTCTGGGCAACCTTCTGTGGGGGGCGGGGGATGCCAGGGGTGGGTGTGGCCAGAGGCCAAAGTGGGCGGAGCAAGAAATGCAAATGTGGGTTTTAAAAACATGCTAAACTACCATATTTTTCGCTCTATAAGGCGCACCAGACCACAAGACGCACCTAGTTTTTGGAGGAGGAAAACAAGAAAAAAAATATTCTGAATCTCAGAAGCCAGAACAGCAAGAGGGATCGCTGTGCAGTGAAAGCAGCAATCGCTCTTGCTGTTCTGGCTTCTGGGATAGGTGCGCAGCCTGCATTCGCTCCATAAGATGCACACACATTTCCCCTTACTTTTTAGGAGGGAAAAAGTGAGTCTTATAGAGCAAAAAATACGGTAGTTTCTACACACGCGGTCCTTCACTCCTCCTCATTCTTCAGCCAGGCAAGCGATGGACATGATCAGAGTTCCAGCCAGGAAAAAACACTCAAGGAAGTTGCAAAGCGTGTCTGGTGAGGGGGCGTGGCCTGGGGAGAAAATGGGAGTGGCTGGTGAGGGGTGTGGCCTGGGGAAGGGGGTGTGGCCTGGAGAGAGGGGCTTGGCTGGTGAGGAGGCATGGCCTGGGTCAATATTAACTCAGCGGCAAGAAGGAGGGAGACTAAAAGCCAAATAGAATGTCGAGAAGAAAATGCCCTAGAGTTCAGTTTTTTAAGAGATGCTTTGGAAACAGCTGCTTCAAGGGGGGGAGAGCTGCTCACCAGCTCAAAGAGGAGAAAGGGCACAAGAAAGCTTTAAGACAATGAGGGTTTGAAGCAGAAAGAGCGAGGATGCTATCAGCCAGAGGTGGTGAGCCTCAGTCTGAGGGGCCAAATCCCGACTCTCCCCAAGCCACACTCTTCACTGACCTGGCTCAGCACCCTCCTTGGGTGTTTTCGCTTAGCTGGAATGTGTGCTTGAACTCTGATCATGCCTCTTGCTTGTCTGGACAGAGGATAGAGAAGGGTGTGTTTAGAAATTAGCCTGTTAAAAACTCACATTCATCGCTCCGCCGCCTATTGCCTCTGGCCCCATCTACCACTTCCACACTTTTCAGTGCAATTCCCTGACACATCCCTTCCAACAAAAAATAAGGCAATTCACCCAAAGCATTTTTTTATTTTTATCTTTTTTGCACAAGAGCACCAAACCCACTTTAACTGAGCACCCTGCATTTATTTGCCTGTAGGCAGTTGACTCTCATCTGCAAAGTAACCACAATGTGGGTGTACCCATGTTGCAGATGGGAGGACTGAGGCTAAGAGAGAGGAGAGGGACAGGGAGAATTTATGCATCGCCTACAGCTAGCTAGGAAGCAATTAAGATCCGATTTCCAAATCTCAGCTATGGAAATGAATGAAGCTTTCAATGTTCTCAGGTTTGTCAGAGGGCTTGCATCTGTCTGGACGCTTTGGGCGGGGAGCGACGTGATCCTGCACGGTTCTAGCAACCTGGCGGCCCTCTGGGGTAATGTCTGTACAGTTTCAAGGCCTGCCGAGCGTGCTGGAGAGATTTCCGTGCCTTGGCAGGGCCTGGCTTGGGATGGGCTGGAGCCTGTCTCTGTACAGTAGCGAGCAGAAAACTGGCCAGGCCAAACGCAAGGAGCTCACACGCCCCTGGCCTGCCTAGTGCCTGATTTATTTATTTTTAACTGAAGGCAAAGCAGGCTTAAAGCTTCCTCCAGACCTGCAGCAAGCCCCTTCCTCCCTCTTATTGACTTCCCTCTTTCACTGACAGCCATCAACAGGCCTGCTTAGGAGCCTGGCAGCTAAGGGGGCTTGGGGTGGACAGAATATGTCCTTTAAGGGGCACCATAGGGCAGGAGTTTGAAGCATGAAACTGGGTCCCCATTCAGCAGAATAAGAAAGACATCCCACCTGCCACTATGGCAGGGCTGCCTTACAACGTATGGCGTAATAAACATTGCTTTGTTGTATCCAATGCTAGACCTTCCCAAAGTAGACCCATTGAAGTGAATGGGCATGCCTAACAGAGGTCCATTCATTCGAATGGGTCTACATGGAATGGAACATTCCATCGCCACCTAAAACAGGGGTGAGGGACCTTTTTCACCCCCGCGGATCAGGTCCTTTTCTCTCCCACCCCACCTCTCGAGGGCCGAGTGTCACTGGTGGGCTGAGCTGCCCACCTGTCAATCAGCTGGTGTTGCACTGATGTCAGCCGACCTTTTCGGCACATTGAAGTCTGGTTTGCTGGGCTCTGCTGGTGTCGCCCTCATAACCAGGAAGGGATTTAACCTGGGGGTTAATCAAGGTCTTGCTTGGGTCTGCAGGGAGATGTTCGTGCAATTGAATAAGAGCCAAGGATGAACATCTGGCCGTTCACTCCAGGAGTTGGGAACATCTAACCCTCCAGATGTTGTTGAGCTGCTGTTCCCCATCACTCCCTGCTAGCATGGTCCAAGGCCAGAGGGATGCTGGGAGTTGGAGTCCAGGAACATCTGGAGGACCACTGGCTCCCCAACCCAGTGTGGTGTAGTGTAGTGTAGTGGTTAAGAGCGGTGGACTTGTAATCTGGTGAACCGGGTTCGATTCCCTGCTCCTCCACATGCAACTGCTGGGTGACCTTGGGCTAGTCACACTTCTCTGAAGTCTCTCAGCCCCACTCACCTCACAGAGTGTTTGTTGTGGGGGAGGAAGGGAAAGGAGAATGTTAGCCACTTTGAGACTCCTTCGGGTAGTGATAAAGCGGGATATCAAATCCAAACTCCTCTTCTTCAAACCTATCCTAGACCCAAAACTGAAATGCAGTGATTTAGGAGTAGTTCACAGCCCCAAGAATAGTCCCTAAAATCCAATTCTCAGGCCCAAGCTTGAGATCTGAAAACCCTGCCCCCTGGAATATCCCCAGGCGTTTATTTATTTTTATTTCATTTGTTGAATTTGTATGTTGGGCATTCTCTCCCTAATAAGAAGGGAAGAGACCCACCAATTTCTAACCTTCAAATTACTCACACTGATGTAGATGATGTTGTCTCTGCTTCCACCTGCTGGCCTTGGGGAAGAGATGCATAGAGCAGAAACACACTTGGGGGGGATGGGGCATGTTTGACTCACCTGAGCCTCTCCTCCTTAATAAGTACTTTTAATCTAAACATAATATCAAGTTGTGGGGCTGTCTGCAGCACTAGTCCTATTCAGAGCGGACCTACTGAAGTTCATTGCTATATCGGGGTCTGGAAATGTAATTGAATTGGTTTCTTTAATGCAGTGGGTCTCCAATATTTTTTTCTCCGGGTCACACTTTAAGAATAAAAATTTGCTCGCGCCACACCAATATTTTTATTGATAAGAAATACGTTGGAAAACCTAAAGAAACAACCCCCAGCAGTGCTTGATTTATAACAGAATACAACTACAGTACTTTACAATATGATCATGGGACATTGATAAAGTATAAAGCAATGCAGTTACATAAGAAGACAAATCATTCCCAGAATATAATTATAAGCAAGCCTCTTACATGTGCACTTTAGTATGTATACAAACTCAAGGAGATGTGTGAGCGTGATTTTGCTGGGTAATTTCATTTATATTAGGTCTAATTTGAGACAAACTCATCTCCTCATCAACAGAAGGAAACCTTTCTCTTTTCTGATCTTAATAATAGGAGTAATAAGTATAATAATTTATTAATTGCACGCCACCCACCTGACTGTCGCCCCAGGCGGCTCCCAACAAATTATAAACCAAAGTAAAACATCAAACCTTAAAAACTTCCCTATACAGAGCTGCCTTCAGATGTCTTCTAAAAGTCAGATAGTTGCTTATTTCCTTGATACCTGTCAGTTTGAAAATCCCTGTTCGCAACAATATATCATGGGAAACGGCAGAAGAATAGCCAATGTGTGGGTGCTGTTTCTGGTTGTAAATCCAAACAAGATTATTTTGATACTATAGCATCAGTGGAGTAACCCTGAAATGTTTAAATGTTTCTTTCATTGTCCTTCCATTTTTCCACCACACTTTCCATCCTCTCCTGCCACACGCTTTGAGAACCACTGGTTTAATGGCACAGTTAATTTGTTGAACAAATGGTGGCTGAGAGCAGCACGTCGGTTTTCTTTTGCCTAGTTGTCTAATCATATTATTTCAATACTCTCTTGTTGATTTTCATTTGTCACATTTTACAGTTTGTTTTGAGCCTGTTTTCTTTCCTTGTTTGCCATGAATTTCCCTTGCTTTTGTAGCTGATTTTTAAGTGCAATATTTCTTTTCGTACAAAAGAAGATGCCGTACTTAACTGTGCTTCACGAAATGTAGAAACCCTCTGATATTTTTGGGTGTTTGCTGTTTATTTAAGATACCTTAGCCTATGTTGCAAACTGCTCAGTTTTGTTTAAACAGAAGCAGTGTGTAAATTGTCTAGATAGGCAAATACAGTGGTACCTCGGGTTAATTCGTTCCAGCGGTCTGTTCTTAACCCGATACTGTTCTTAATCTGAAGCACCACTTTAGCTAATGGGGCCTCCCGCTGCCGCCGCGCGATTTCTGTTCTCATCCTGAGGTAAAGTTCTTAACCTGAGGTACTATTTCTGGGTTAGCGGAGTCTGTAACCTGAAGCGTATGTAACCTGAAGCATATGTAACCCGAGGTACCACCGTAAATCATTTCATGGACATGTCTAACCCAGAGAAACTGGAATGGATATATTCACCCTTCCCTACTTAAGAAAAAAACATTGATCAATGAATCACTGTGCCTTTCTCCACTCCAGGTGTCATCCAAGCCAAGCGTCTACGTGCGACCGATATCTCAACAAGCAGCTTCCGCCTCATTTGGCCCAAGTTTTTGACACGGGAGACTGGCTATTACGTCCTGGAGTACGCCCCGACCGGAGACCCCAGGCGGAAACTGACCAAGCAGCTGACAGGTGACCACACCAGCTTCCTGGTGAGCAACCTGGTGCCCCAAACCACGTACGAGGTTGCCCTCATTCCCGAGTCCAACGAGAGATACATGCCACCCCAAACCACCAGGGTCACCACCTTGGAAGGTAAGACAAAGACGGTCTGGAAGGGGAGGGCACAATGGAAAGCCATCCTAACTCAGCCAGCGGCCAACTGTGAGGCAGAAGTTCTCTGGCCATTTTGACTGCTTTGCTCCTTGTTCTCCTGTCTGTCTTCATTGTGGTCGTGCAGTGTTGCATAATGGTTAGAGCAGTGGTTCCCAACCTTTTTTTGGCCATGCCCCTCCTAAGTGTCTCTAAAATCCTGATGTACCCGTCCCCCTGATATATAATTCTTCTTATTCAAAAAGTGAACTCCTATTCACATGGTAAAGGTAAAGGTAAAGGGGCCCCTGACCATTAGGTCCAGTCGTGGCCGACTCTGGGGTTGTGGCGCTCATCTCCCTTTATTGGCCGAGGGAGCCGGCGTACAGCTTCTGGGTCATGTGGCCAGCATGACTAAGCCGCTTCTGGCGAACCAGAGCAGCACACGGAAACGCTGTTTACCTTCCCACCGGAGCGGTACCTATTTATCTGCTTGCACTTTGATGTGCTTTCGAACTGCTAGGTTGGCAGGAGCAGGGACCGAGCAACGGGAGCTCACCCCGTCGCGGGATTCAAACTGCCGACCTTCTGATCGGCAAGTCCTAGGCTCTGTGGTTTAACCCACAGCGTCACGTGGAGGGAGCCTAACTGTTAACAACTCATTCTTGAATTTCCCCCCTTAAAAATCAAATTGCCCGCCTATGGGGCGTGTGCCCCATATTGGTAACCATGAGTAAGAGTGTCCGGCCAGGGCCTGGGAGACTAGGGTTCTAATCCCAACTCGGCCACAAACTTGCTGGTCACTGCCTCTCGGCCTAGCCTACCTCACCTTTGTACAGCAGGCTGGTTTCCACACACAGAGAGACCCCTTTCTTTCCTCCATCCAGGCAGCCAGGCATTACCTCCTATCCCTGAACTATGCAAGCTGGTCTTTCGAAGAACAACTGCTTAAGAACCGATGCCCATGTTTGATTCCCTTCCCCTTTCCCTTCCTTGTCGGTTGTTGTTGTTGTTTAGGTAGTACGTCTGCAGGAAGGGTCTGCCTCATTTTAATTGCATGTCAGCTAGGGCTGCCATATTTCAAGAAGTAAAAAATCCAGACACAGTTTCTCAGCCTTTCTGAGTGACCGTCCAAAGTCGTTCAGCTATTTTAGGGTGACCGGCAGCAGCGGACGGCAAGGTGGCGAGCGGGCTTATGAAATCGCCATCTGGGAGATGACCAGGAAGCAATCGCTGCACAGCACTTCCTCCTGAGAACAGATGGAATCCCAGACATTTGTTATTAAATTAAAAATTCTCCCTGGGCATCAATTTTGCTCCCACCCCACCCCAGACATTACTGGATTTTTCCTGTTTATATGGCCACCCTATGTAAGCCAATCTGGGAGCCTTTGGGGCTGAAGAGCAGGGTTCAAATGCTCTGAATAAATGTTGTTGTTTAGTCATTTAGTCGTGTCCGACTCTTTGTGACCCCATGGACCAGAGCACGCCAGGCACACCTGTCTTCCACTGCCTCCCGCAGTTTGGTCAAACTCATGCTGGTAGCTTCAAGAACACTGTCCAACCATCTCGTTCTCTGTTTTCCTCTCCTCCTTGTGCCCTCAATCTTTCCCAACATCAAGGTCTTTTCCAGGGAGTCTTCTCTTCTCATGAGGTGGCCAAAGTATTGGAGCCTCAGCTTCACAATCTGTCCTTCCAGTGAGCACTCAGGGCTGATTTCCCTCAGAATGGAGAGGTTTGATCTTCTTGCAGTCCATGGGACTCTCAAGAGTCTCCTCCAGCACCATAATTCAAAAGCATCAATTCTTCGGCGATCAGCCTTTTTAATGGTCCAGCTCTCACTTCCATACATCACTACTGGGAAAACCATAGATTTAACTCTGAATAAATAGTAATGAATAAAATAAATTGTCACAGTTCAAGGATACATTCTAGCCAGGTAAAAATTCTCAAGTAGGGGCAAAAGAGGATCAGTGAGGGTGTGCAGTCTGGGGAGATTTTCAAGGGCTACACAGAGAAGCCTGTTGGACACATTTGGCCTCCAGGCATGAGGTTTCCTCCTGCCCCAAAACTAGATGGTCACATTATTTGATGGGACATAAGGCCCTTCCAATGTTCCTATGGGATTAAAATAAAATAGCTTCAATTCATCCTTCCCAAGGTTTGCTGACCCACGCAATAGATGTGGAAGCGATTGGTCATGTTTTCCTTTCATTCACTGCAATGACAGCTCCAGGATTTTAAGGACCGAGAAATAATTACCTCTGCTTCTACCAGGATAAGCAAATTTTCACGTCAGGCACCTTATTCTTGCCATTGGTGAAACTCCTCTCAGTAGGGGAAAAAACCCAGGAAGCAGATGGTGAAATGAAGTTTGGCACAGCTCAGTCTCTGCATTGTGTTGGAAACTGCTCTTAAGGGGGTTATTATGGGATGCTAGTGCCATTCCCCTTTGGAGCAGCTCTTACACTTTGTTCGCTTATGTCACAGCTGGGATAGATAAAAGGAAGGACTTCTTTATGCAGCCAAGAGCCTAAGTATGGAATTTGCTCCCATGAGAGGCAGTGAAGGCTATAACTTTTGGATGGCATTAAAAGAGGGATAGATAAATTCACGGAGGAGGAGGAGGCTGTTGGTGGCAGCCAGCCACAATGGCTATGATCTGCCTCAACTTTCATTTATACCTAGTTTGGGAAATAAATTAATAATAAGAATAATAATTTTATTAATCATACCCCGCCTATCTGGCTGGTTTTTCCCCAGCCACTCTGGAGCAGCTCCCAACATGTATAAAAACATAATTAAACATCAAACATTGAAAAACTTCCCTAGACAGGGATACAGGGCTGCCTTCAGGTGTCTTCTGAAAGTTGTGTAGTTCTTAATCTCCTTGACATCTGGTGGGAGGACGGTCCACAGGGAGGGCGCCACTACCAAGAAGGCAACTGCTGAAAGGTTGTCACAGGAACCCCAATCTCAGGAGTCCTTGCTGCAGGTTCATATTCTACGCTGTCATAGATTCCCTGAATTCTTCACTCCTAGAAGCTATCAGCATGCAGCAGTGGCCACACCCCAGGAAATGGCTTTGAATGGCCATCTAAACCAGATGAGGGCACCCTATGGGTCTCAAACCCAAGGCTTGGTGAGTTAGAGATCTCGCCTGTCTGAGAAGAAAGGCTCTGGGGGATTGAGCAGACAAGACCAATATTGGGTCCAACGGTCAAGAAGGCGTTTTCTGCACATGCTGCAGAGCAGTGGTTCTCAACGTGTGGGTCCCCCAGATGTTGTTGGACTACAACTCCCATCATCCCTGAGCTCTGGCCTTGCTAGCTAGGGGTGATGGGAGTTGTAGTTCAAGAACAGCTGGGGACCCACAGGTTGAGAAAGGCTGCTGTAGAGGGAAGTGAGGGGCAGGTGGGGCTTGTCAACCTGCGAAGGGAGCCCATCTAAGAGAAGGAAAACTCAGGTTCTAAACCTCCACTGCCTTTTGGGATATCTTTGGGAGAAGAAAAGGCTAAGAAGTAAACCGTATACAAATCCAGAGTGGTGTCCCTAAGATGGTTGGATGGTGCCTTGTATAATAATAATAATAATAATAATAATAATAATAATAATTTATTACTTATACCTTGCCCATCTGGCCGGGCCTCCCCAACCACTCTGGGTGGCTCATTCCGCCCAGAGTGTATACCTCATTCCAGCCAAGCAGGTGCCAAACGTATTACTCTGCTTTCCTTTGGTCTACATCACTGAGGGTGAGGGGGAGGGCTTGTTTTCTGGGCAGCCCAGGAGCCCCTTACACTGCCCAGGCTTGCGCCCTGTGGGGGTCACTTCGGTGCTGCTAATGCAGGTTTGACTTCACCCCTGGAGGCGCACTCCATTGTCTCTCAAGACAAGACAGATGCCAAGAACAACAGGCAGGGAGTGGCCGAGGTTTGATCCCTACTTCTGTTGTTGTTTTTGTTGTTCGGAATAAAATCTTATTCAATTGATACTACAGATATGGCCATGATTGCCCTGCTCCCATCTTAACTGAGCGAGTGTGTCAGAAGTTGCCTTGCATCAGATCTGTCAGCGCCTGTCAGGCATGGAGAGTCCTCCCCTCCCTTCGGTAACTTCACAGATCAGAACTAACAAGCAGTTGATAGGTTTAAAAAGGTAAAGGGACCCCTGACCATTAGGTCCAGTGGTGACCGACTCTGGGGTTGCGGCGCTCATCTCCCTTTATTGGCCGAGGGAGCCGGCGTACAGCTTCCAGGTCATGTGGCCAGCATGACTAAGCTGCTTCTGGCGAACCAGGACAGCGCACGGAAACACCGTTTACCTTCCCGCTGGAGCGGTACCTATTTATCTACTTGTGCTTTGACGTGCTTTCAAACTGCTAGGTTGGCAGGAGCAGGGACCGAGAAACGGGAGCTCACCCCGTCGCGGGGATTCGAACCACCGACCTTCTGATCGGCAAGTCCTAGGCTCTGTGGTTTAACCCACAGCACCACCCGCGTCCTTTTGTTGCAGCATCATGTTGTGAGCACAAATACACAGCTCTCCACAAAGAGGGCAGTCGACTAGTCTAATCCGACTTCCGACTTCCGCAGCATTTTGGGCACCAACGGGAAGCTCCTCCCTCCCTCTGACTCCTTTGTTCTATGATACGCTCAGACCACCAAGTCCGTGGTGAGTGGGGGGGGTCCCCCACACTCTCAAGAGACGTCTCAACTAGCTGCCCCCTCCCTTCTAGTTCTGTTGTCATTATCTCATAACTGGGTAACTCCTCTCTTCTTCTTTTTGCTAGAACATTTATTAATTTTCCAATAAAAGACATCCAATTAACATATCAAACCACAATCCAATAAAAATAAAAAACTAAATTTAAAAAGTTCAAATTATCTTATGAATTGTAATTTTTAATTTTACAACTGCCCACAGTCTGAACCTTGAGCATGTCCAAATCTCAGTCCTGCCTCTCATTGATATTTCCATATTTCCATATCTCGATTTTATCTCTTCAAACTTCTTTGTCTCTGGCTCTGCGATCCTCAATCATGTCAGAAATCAGATAACCTTTCGTCCGAGTACAGATTTGTTTGTGTAATGTACCTTTTCAACTGTTTTTTTACCTGAATGTTGGCACGGCTGGGGTCCAGTCTTGTGGGAGTCAGCCATTTTCCGCCACCGGAAATAGGAAGTCTGGGTAACTCCTCTCTAAGCTGTTCAGCTTCTGTCTCTCTCTCTCTCTGCTTCTGAACACGCTGTGGACAAGGAGGGCGCCAGCTCTCCATCAGAGAGATGCTGGTCTTCATTCCCCAGTCCTCTTCTTCAGACCATTCCCTGACAGTGCCTCCTTTCCAATCTGTCTACCTTCTCTCCACAGAGCCCATCAGCCCAGCAAGAGTCCTCATCTCAGATTCCAGGCCCCACAGCATCCGGGTCAGCTGGGCCCCCACCCCGGACAGCGTGTCCGCCTACCAGGTCCTGTATGGGCCCCTGCCTGGGAATGCAGTCAAACTGGTGGAGGTCGATGGGAGCCTCAACTCCACCATCTTGGATGACCTGACTGCCAACACCACCTACTTGGTGACTGTGTCTGCCATTTATAAATCGGGCAAGGAGAAAGCGCTGTCGGCCAAGGCATGCACGGCAGAAGGTGAGGAGGTATCCATGTCCTCCACAGGGACAAAATTTGGAGACAAGGGAGGAAGGGTAGTGCTGACAAATTAAACTGGTGGCACAGGTGCATTTTCTACAGGCTTGGAGGCCCCAAACCAAAGAGAATGTGTCTCAAGATGCTGAAGAAATGTGGATTTTCCCCTTTCCAAAATAGCCCAATGTGTTCCATCTAATATGTGGCCACCGAGGCCATATAACACTAGTCCTGAAAGGCCTACATTGGCTCCCAGTATGTTTCCAAGCACAATTCAAAGTGCTGGTGCTGACCTTTAAAGCCCTAAATGGCCTCGGCCCAGTAGACTTGAAGGAGCATCTCCACCCCTATCGTTCTGCCCGGACACTGAGGTCCAGCTGCAAGAGCCTTCTGGCGGTTCCCTCACTGCAAGAAGTGAGGTTACAGGGAACCAGGCAGAGGGCCTTCTCGGTAGTGGCACCCACCCTGTGGAATGCCCTGCCATCAGATGTCAAGAAAATAAGCAACTACCTTACTTTTAGAAGACATCTGAAGGCAGCCCTGTTTAGGGAAGTTTTTAATGTTTGATGTTTTATTGTGTTTTTAATATTCAGTTGTGAGCCACCCCGAGTGGCTGGGGAAACCCAGCCAGACGGGTGGGATATAAATAAATTAATAATTATTGTTGTTGTTGTTGTTGTTGTTGATATTGACAGATCTGCTTGTCCCACAGCAAAACGGGCGTGGTTTATGAGAAGGGGCGGAGGTTTGGGGACCTGGCTGCCAATAGGATATAGTTATTTCTGTTGACATTTGCTGATGGAAATGCACTGTCTTTATGCTCTCTTTCTTCTTGCTGGGCAGAGAACTCCAGGATAAAGCACCTGCGCTTCGAAGACTTGAGCCCCACCACCGTGAAGGCCTCATGGGAGCCTGCCGAAGGCAGCGTCCTAGGCTACCGGGTGAGGTGCCGGAGGCAGGCCGGCTCTTCAACCCTCCTCAGCGTCTCGCCGCAGATCCACAGCGTGCTGCTGTCGGACCTGGCGGAGGGCAGCACAAACAAAGTGTGTGTCAAGCCCGTGTACAGGAACCAGCAAGGGAAAGGCGTGTGCCGGATGGTCCACAAGCAGCCGGGTAAGCTGTGGGGAGACTGCGAAGCCCTCCAACGTGGATGGCCTTGCCTTAGAAGGGGATAAGATGGGTGCATGGAGGAGAAGGCTGGCAGCATCTACTAGTCGTGGATGCCATCGTTGGAGGCAGTTATGCCTCTGATCACCCGTGACTGAGGAGTCACGATTTATTCATTCATCCCGTAAGATTCACACACCCCAATTTGCTTGGAACTTTGTGATATCAGTATATTAGGTTTGATTTTGGTATGGAAATCTGCTCCTGTGTGCTTAGCTCTAGAGATCCCCCACTTATTTATTTGGCATCTGTTACTATACTTTGTTACACACATACAGAGGTCTAGATGTACGTACATGTTTCACAAAGAGAACAAAACAATAAAATTATCAGTAAAATAATAATAATAGTTTTATTATTTATACCTCACCCATACAGCTGGGTTTACCCAGCCACTCTGGGAGGCTTCCAGCATATATAATAAAATGTAATAAAATGTCAAGCATTAAAAACTTCCTGGTACAGGGCTGCCTTCGGATGTCTTCTAAAAGTTCTGTAGTTCTTTATCTCCTTGACATCCACAGGGAGGGTGCCACTGCCAAGCAGGCCCTAAAAACATAAAGCAAAAGATATAATCAGCAATGAACTAAGAACAGATTAAAGAGTACATCAGTATTCTACATAGCCTGCATAGGCTGGTCTAAGCAAAAACGTTCTGGGCAGGCACTGAAAAGAGGACAATGGATGTGCCCAGCTTGGTGTCAATAAGCAGGGAGTTCCAGAGTGCGGGTGCTGCCACACTAAAAGATTGCTTTCTTACCAAAGTGGAAAAGGTATTACGTGGCAGTGACAGTTCCGCCTGTCAGCATGGCAGATGTCAGGGACCATGGGAGTTGTACCTTAACATCTGGAGGCCTACAGGTTGCCTACCCCTGTAGGCCAGAAGAGCCAAACAACTACCGTATTTTTCGCCCCATAGGACGCACCGGCCCATAGGACGCACCTAGTTTTTTGGGGGGGAAATAAAGGGGGAAAAATTTATTTCCCCCCCAGGTGCGGGGCTGGAAGAACCAGGTCGGGGAACAGCGGGAAGGCGCGCTCCGCCTCCCCGCTGTCCCCCAAGCTAGTGGGGCTGGTGATGGGGAGAAGCTTGCTTCTCCCCATCGCCAGCCTCCAAAGCAGGTCTCCGCAAGAGGTGGGAGAGCTTCGGGGTGCAGGCAGCTCTCCCACGGCTTGCGGACAGCTTCCTGAAGCCTGGAGAGCGAGAGGGGTCGGTGCGCACCGACCCCTCTTGCTCTCCAGGCTTCAGCGAAAGCCTGCATTCTCCCCATAGGACGCACACACATTTCCCCTTCATTTTTGGAGGGGGGAAAGTGTGTCCTATAGGGCGAAAAATACGGTACCTTTCTTTTTTCATTTTACAAAAGGTTTTGGGCCTAATCGCCTGCCTGTCCCTTTTGCTCGCCCCAGGCGAAAGGCCGTATAGCCGTTTTGCATGTTCATCGACTGCCAGAACTAACCTCCTGCGCTTTCTCCCCCGTTTCCAGCTTCGGCAGTGGGAAGCTACAGGCACAGACAGAGAGCGTGAGCGTTAGAGAGACTCGAGGAGCACCTCTGCAGAGCAGAGGGAAAGACTGGACAAGGAGGAAGGCCGGAGGAACCCGTACAAGGTGGTCGCCCTCCCAAGCCTGCTCAAGCCCCCCCCCCCCCCGAAGCACTCTGGCTCCCTCCCCCCGGCAGCCATCTTGCCTACAAGTTCCGAAGCTCCGGTTTGGTGTTCAGAAAAAGGGCTCCACCTGGAAGATGAGATTCCGCTGCGGGGATGAGCCAAAAAAAAGACTGGGACTCAGAATTCCTCTTTCCTTACTGTATTCTATTTATTTGTGTTTTAGTATGTGCTGTAGCTGGGAAAGAATGTCACAGGACACCCATCCCCTCCCCTTTAAGCCAACACTTGCTATATGATGTGCTCCTTAACTGATACAGCTGCAATTCAGCCGGAGGCACACAGTGTAGAGGTGCGAGGAAGATAAAAATGGATTCCATGAAGACCTAGTTAATGCCAGAGTTAATTAAGGATGGGAGAAGGCATCGTTTTCCATTCCGCCCTTTCCATTCATTGCAAGCAGCACTGTTTCCCTTCTGCTGCGGTTGGCCTTCCTCCAAACTCTACATCATTCATCTCGCTGTCTGCTGTGCCGAAATTCTGCAACTTCTCTAATTCGCGTAATTAATCATTACATAGGTTATGTTGCCGTTACTTTATCCCGCTCTGTTCATTTCAGTGCAATGGAAACACAACGCAAATGGGGGAAATGTAATCAATTTCATACAATTTGCGGACTGAAAGCAGCAGCAACAGCGAATGCCTGATAGTATTCGCCGGATCGATTTCCGTTCTGGCCACGGGATGGATAAGAAGATGTCAGGCCTCCAAGGCAGATGTAAACCCTCATAGCATGTATTCCATAAGAGCTCTTTGGAGAGGACGACCTGGATTTTCCCTGCATCAAAAATGTCCCCTTCCTTATTCTTTCTTGTAAGCCGGAAAGCGTTTCACTCTTTTGCACAACTCTTCCATGTGTTGTTTTGCTAATGTGGTAGAGATTGCCTCTCTGTCTCCTTATAATGCATCCCTTTGGAAGTCAGTGAATTAAACAAGAGAACAGATGACTTGTTTGATTTGGAAGGCATTTCCAATTGGGACCTAAGCTAAGTGCCTGCTGGTTTCCCCTCCTAGCTTTCAAATCCAGTATTTTAGGGAAAATATATTTTGGAATAGCATGGTCCATGAAAATGATTAGTCCAGGGCTCTTGGATGGTGGCAAACAGGGGCAAGAAGAGAGAACAGGGTCAGCCCAGATTACAGTAGAATCCCAGATGAATAAATTGCTGCACTCTAGCGCCACCACTCCAGGTGGCCACAGGGTGGTATTGCAGGTACCGAATTATTACGGTCATGATTTGGGTACAGTGGTACCTTTGGTTGCAAACAGGATCCGTTCCGGAGGCCCGTTCGCAACATGAAAAGCCCACAACCTGAAACGCTGTATCTGTGCAGGTGTGCGGCGTGATTGGGTGCTTGTGCGCATGCGCAAAGCGCGATTTAGCACTACTGCGCATGCGCGAACAGCAAAACCCGGAAGTAACCCTTTCCGGTACTTCCAGGTCGCCACGAGACGCAACCTGCAAAAACGTAACATGAAGCAAACGTAACATGAGGTATGACTGTATTTATTACCCATCCTTTGTCTAAGGTCCCGGGGCAGGTTACAGCATTAAAACGCAATATTAAAAACCACTTTAAACAACTTGCAATCACAGAAATAAGGTGGGTCCTAAAAATATACACCTCAGGTGACAAAAGCCAGGGTAAACACGTGCATCTTCTGCATTTGCCAGGAGATGTATAATGAATGTTCTATGGGGAGGGAGTTCCACAGGTTAGGAGCTGCCACTGAGAAGGCCCTTTCCCAGACCACGGACACCCCTGAGCCTCTGAGGGCAGAACTGCCAAGAGGGCCCCCTCTGCCCATCTCAGCACCTGAGAGTCTGCTGAAGTTGTTCTTTTAGATATTGAACAGGGATCAGGTGATACGAAGGACCAGTAGTTCCAATAGACCTATAAAGCTTCTGCTTTCAGCCTTGTTCTTCAGTGTGCTCAGACAGAGGCTGGACAGCTGGGCTATCCTATCTGCTCAGTCATTTATCTAATGAGTGATTTGCCCATTCCCCTGTTCTGTGGTGTTACTACTTGACTAGTAAGGGGTTGTGGGTACCTGTTTCTCTCTTGACCATCCTCCTCCACCGGCTTCTCAGTGGAATGGGTATAAAATATAAGACAACTGGTCAGACTATTTCAGGTCATTATTTTGTTTGCACTTTCTTGGGTTGGAAGGTTCGTCATCCAACTCGCCTTTCCAGTGGTTCAGGATGAGATCAATACGTGTGAAATCCCAGTGAAATGGAGGACTGGCTTCTCAACTCAACAAATGTGAGGTGGAGAGGGAACAACCACAATTATTCAACCAGAAATCTCAACTTTGGATGAAACTCGGCTGACCTGTTAGCCCTGAAAATAATTGACTTGCACAGTGCTGCTACAAAGACACCTTGGGGGAATCTTAAAAGGCACATTAAAGGCTGGCTTGCTCATTTGTTTATTTATCTGGAGAAACTGTACCCCACTCTTCAGCCGAAAAGGCTCCCAGAGCAATTACATACAATCAAAACAAGGCAGTCCTTACCTGCAGGCTTACAAGCTTAATAAACACAGACACACATACACCGCAACATAGAAGTGGAAAGGGACAAGAAGGGAGGAGGAAAATGAAAATGAAAAGCTCTGGCAACCATTTCTGAACAGTTCTCATAGAATTGTAGAGTTGGAAGGGACCCTGGGGATCATCTATCCCAGGGGTTTGCAAACTTTTTCAGCAGGGGGCCGGTCCACTGTCCCTCAGGCCGGACTATATTTTTGGGGGGAGGGGTGAACAAATTCCTATGCCCCACAAATAACACAGAGATGCATTTTAAATAAAAGGACACATTTTACTCATGTAAAAACACGCTGATTCCCAGACCATCCGCGGGCCAGATTTAGAAGGCGAGTGAGCTGGATCCGGCCCCCAGGCCTTAGTTTGCCTACCCATGATCTAGCCCAATCCCCAGAAACGCAGCTGTCCCTTGTGGGGATCAAACCTGTGACCTTGGTGTTCTCAGCACCATGCTCCAACCAACTGAGCTATCCAGCAGTAGTCAAGTTGTTCCCATACTGACCAGTCTGTACAGTTCAGGGGCAGGAGGTGCCTGGTGTAGAAGGAGCTCCATCAAAGCTGATGAAATGAGCCTTCTGCTTCCTCCCTCTCTCCCACGGAGGCAGCCTGATGGAGTGGCTGCCCCCAAGTGACAGGGGAGGGGAGGCCCAATGGGTCTGGCCCGTCGATGCAGAGTCGATGCAGAGTGTAACTCTCCTGCTATAACCCTCATAACCAATGCTACATAAACATTAACCGCTTTACTGCACCAAAAATGTAGCTTTGCACAATCCAAAATCATTTGTGCTTGACCTCAACCTGCTGCTTTTAATCAAAAATTGGTCATCCCACCAAGGTGGGTGTGGTTGATGAGGTCAGGTCAAGGCATTAACTGGTTCCCCCAAAGATTAACTTTGTTTGCCTATCCCAACTGGTGGCCCTCTAAATATTTTGGACTCCCACCAGCCAGCATGGCCAATGGTCAGGGGTGATGGGAATTATAGTCCAAAATTGCACCATTCAACACAGTCCCCTGCTGCAACGCCCATCCTCCCTAACAGTGAACTATGTTGTCTGGGGCTGATGGGAGTTGTAGTCCTCAACTTCTGGAAGACACTTCATTGGTCCAAGGCACCTGGAGGGCACCAGTTTGGGGAAGGTTGACTTGCCCACTCTCCGTTGGACCTCCACCAGTGACAAGGAAGAGAGAATCAAGATTCTCACCCAACAATGCAGTTTTATGAAGACTGATCTTTATCCGTGGGACTCCAGATGGGTGGAGCAGGGCTGCTGCTGGAACTCTTTGGAGGCTGTTGCCAGCTCGTGCCTGTACTCATAGACGGACTGTACATCCTGGCTGTTTCTCAACAGTTCGTTATTCTTGCGGGCTTCGTAGTGGAACTGAGAATTCCGCATCTCGTACCTTGAGACAGGAGTGGCGGCAGGGAGAGAGAATTAAGTCACTTAGTCTGATCACAAATTGGGGTTTCCTGAGGTTAATTCAGGCAAAGTCTCAGAGTCTGGCTGATGGTCAGGGAGGCAACCATGCAGGTGAGAGGCATGGAAAGGAAGCCCAGATCATTATACCCGTCAGGTGTCAAAGTAAGCCACACAAGGCCAAGCTACAACAGTTGGAACAATAAACCCACAGAACTGAAGTTCCAGGAAAGGCCTGGTACTTTGATGTAAAGGTAAAGGGTAAAGGGACCCCTGACCATTAGGTCCAGTCATGGCCGACTCTGGGCTTGTGGCACTCATCTTGCTTTATTGGCCGAGGGAGCCGGCGTACAGCTTCCGGGTCATGTGGCCAGCATGACTAAACCGTTTCTGGCGAACCAGAGCAGCGCACGGAAATGCCATTTACCTTCCCGCCGGAGTGGTACCTATTTATTTACTTGCACTTTGACGTGCTTTTGAACTGTTATGTTGGCAGGAGCAGGGACTGAGCAATGGGGGTTCACCCCATCGCGGGGATTGAAACCGCCGACCTTCTGATCGGCAAGTCCTAGGCTCTGTGGCTTAACCCACAGCGCCACCTGCGTCCCTTGCTTTGATGTAGGGAGGACCAGAAATGAGAAATGCTCCTCATTTGCATAGCCCCACCTGTGAAGCAAGTGGGAGGAGCAACCCATTGTCCACCATGGAAAGAGAAAAATGGAAGGGATCGCAGAGGCTCTGGCTACACGCCTCCTGGGTTCTTAAAAAATAAATAAATCTATGCTTATATTCTCACTCCATCATCATACGCATCTAATCTCTCTAATTCAGACAAGAGAAAGAACAAGGGCAATTAGCTATGAAAGTAAATAAGGATAGCATAAACTGGACATGGGAAATGGTGGCTCATGGCTCCAAAATCTCCCCCAGATTTCTCTGCCTGCCTCTTGGGTGGCCTTACAATTCATCAAAGGCAAAGCCTGACTTAGATTAGGCTAGTCTTTATGTGACTTATGCCAGCCATCGCCTAGGAATTCTAAGAAACCAAAGAATCCGTGCAGTTTTGAAAATAGCGGTTCAAATCAGTAAATCAGTGGAGTTTTGAAAAGTTCAGTCCGCCATCTTAATTCAAAATGGCACCCAATTGTATCCAGGCATAGATGAAAACCTGCTTCTTGGTCTCAGGAACCATCACACACAATTTTGGTTACAATAGCTTAAGTGGTGTCCAAATGCATACTGTAGTGACCAAAACAAATACATTGCAATCTGTATGGTAGCTATAACAATGAACCTCAGTCCGTACCCAGGAAATAAGTTGTTCTGAAATGAGGAACCAGTTAGAACCTTTATAGCTCCAAGTTGCTTTCCTGCAAAACGGGAAGCCGCAATAAAACTGTCTTCCACGGCAATTGCAGCAGAGAGCAAACCAATAGCTCCCTCTGCTGCCCAGTGATCTACCTGCCAGATTCCCTGCTTTTAGACTCCGCCACACCTTACCACTCCCCCACAGCCCCACCCCACAGCTTGACAACCACCACTTACCATTTAGGCTTGGGACCTCGGGTCCGTTCCAATTCCTGCTGCCTCTTCTGCTCTAACAACCACGCCTCTTCCATACGCAGACTCTCGAGTCGGAGGCGAGCCAGCTCTTGCTGGTACGGAGACATCTCAACCAGGGCTCTCCCGACATCACCTTCAGCAATAGTCTGCAGGAACCTGTGGAGCCAACGAGGCCTTGTTACGGTTTCTGCAAGGCCTCCACGCAGCCTTGAAAGCATTTGGCACAGATTTGCCAGGCGAGTGGCTCTTTTCAAGCCTGCTTTCAAAGCCATCTCCTAAAAGCAGTGAGGCGGGGATATTTTGCAGGGTGAATTGTTTGTTTCATGTGGACGATAAATGACTAAGGCAAGCTAGTGGTTTTTCTTGGGGTTGCTAGACCCTCCAAGTGTCCCTATTTAGAGAAGCCGTCTCGGTTTCCTGGAATGTCCCACTTTTCCTTAGGATGTCCCTATTTTCATTGGAGAAATGTTGGGAGGATATGGGCTGCTGGGGGTTAGTCAAATGCTTTCAGGCCTGACAACCTATTTGCTATGCTCTCCAGAGGGTTGAAGAGAGGGGAGTATTTCACAAATCAAGGTATTCCCCAGGGGACTTTCCTTTCCTTTCCTGGCTCTCTAGGCATCTCTCTCTTGGCCCTTGGGACTATCACTGGCCTTGCTTCACACCCCAGGTGTTTTTGCCTGGCTGGAATGTGTCTGTGAACTCTGATGATGCCTCTTGTTTATATGGATAAAGAATGTAGGCATGGCCAAACTTGGCCCTCCAGATGTTTTGGGACTACAACTCCCATCATCACTAGCTAACAGGACCAGTGGTTAGGGATGATGGGAATTGTAGTCCCAAAATATCCGGAGGGCTGAGTTTGGCCATGCATGGGAGAGAGAGAGAGAGAGAGTGTGTGTTTAGAAATCAGCCTGCAGTATGAAGTATACATTGCCTGCAGTATACATTGGCATACATTGCTCCACCCACTTTTGCCTCTAGCCCCACCTAGAACTGCCATATGGCCCCCAGAAACTTGCCCAGAAGGGAATGCAGCCCTCGTACTGAAAAAGCCCTGGTTATACAGCTAGATAATTCACCCTCTGAACCTCTCAGGGAGGGGGGACATACAGATGGGCCTCGGATGACAAGCACAGAGTCCGGGTCAGTTTGTACGCAGAGAGGCGGTCCTTAAGGTATTGAGGTCCTAAGGCAGGTTGACTGCAGATGCTGACTGCTGCTACTATCAGCCAGGATGGGCAACAGTAAGGGATGATGGGAAATGTAGTCCAGCAATACCTGGATGGCCACATGTTTCCTCATCCTTCCTTTAGGGCATCATAATCTAGACTGTCACAAGAGCAGAATGGAGAATTGTTTTTTTTTAAAAAAAATAATAATATGGAGAATGGAGAATTGTTGAGGGCTGAAGCTGACTGGGCATCATAGCAAAGGTTTCCACTTACCGTTGATTGAGCTCCTGGGCTGTGGGTGAGGAAATGGAAGCAGACGGCAAGCTGTAAGGAGTCCAAGGATTGCTTCGAGCTCCCCTCTCGATTGCCTTGCTGGGAATCCAGGATCTGGAGGCTAATGTCCCTGGCCTGTATATCCTCGACCGTGAATGCCTACTTGACCCGCTTTTGCTACCATTTTCCCCAGACTTGCCAAGCTGAGGCGGGGGCTGCGCACAGGCATTCGCCTTGGCCGAGTTGGGTCTCCAGGCGGGCTTTGGAGACTGAGATCGAGATCGGAGCCAGCGGGTGCGTTTGTTGGCAGGCGAGAGCGAATGCTCACGGTTGCTCCCAGAGGAACCGAGACTGAGCGAACGGCCTCTGTCGAGGGAGGAAGAGGTCCTTTTCAGCAAGGATGCTCTGACTGGGGTCTTAGGAGGCAACAAAGACTTGACGCCGATCACATGAGGGGCTCCGAGTTTCAGAGGGAAAGCGAAATCCGCCGAGGGGTGCAAAGAGTTTTGACTTGCAATCTCGCTCCCCAGCAGCCCTGCCAGACGGTTCACTGGAGACGTGGTAAAGGTTGGAAGGCCCAGGCTCGTCAGGGCTGAATACTCTCCTAAGGATTTGAGCAAGTGTTTTGGCTTCAAGAACCACTCCGTCTCCACCGGGGTCTTGGCTGGGCCTCCAACGCCTGATTCCATATAGCTCCCAGTAGGAGCCGCTGGCCACCTGGAACTGAAAGGACCTGAGTCAGCTGCAGGGTGCAGGTCAATGGTGCGTTCGTGATTTGGGTGTGAGCGGAGACTGGAAGCCAAGCTATCCACTTGGAGCTGAAGCTTCCGCAAGCTTTCTTCCAAGTTGTCAATGCTGGGGATCTCCCCCCTGCGGCGAGATGAGTAACTGCCTAGGTGGAAGGAAAAACCATTTATTTAGAAGAAGCAACAACCAAGAAACGGTCAGCAGAGCAAACCTGACACTGCCCCAAAACACCTGGTTTGCATAACACCCTAAGCCATGGTTTATAAAACACGGTTTAGTTAACCACAGTTAAGAATTATTGTCCAAACCCAATGGCTTAACTATGGTTTACTAACTGTGGTTAACTGGCATTCATTAACTAAGGTTTGTGGTTAATTTACCCATTTTTATTCAACAATGTGAGAAGGGAAATAATTTTTGATCACAGTTTTGCATGTAATGGAATATGTGTGAGACTACATGTTCATTGAATAGATGTTTTATTGTGTCATTACATCAGAGGTGAGGTTACAAATTGGTTTAAAGAGGTATGGCAGATTGCACTATTACAAAAATTGACAAATAATTCAAGACTTGCATGAGGACAAATAAAATAAATCACTGCAATCTGGGTTAACTTTATATATTTTATGCGTGCAGTTGAACAGAGTAATATTCTGACATCGGCTCTTCATATTGTATGGTTGACATAACATTCCTAACTTCTGCTTCTTTGGTGAACTAGGCTCACCTATGGGGGGAAAATAGCATCTCTTATACCTCTAGGTGGTGCTATAGTTATGTAAATATTCTGAATTAAGGTTTCATTGTTTTTGTTACTTCAATCCATCTCAAAGCATTTTTTTATTTTAAGATTTTGCACTATGGTTTTATTTTGTTTCATTTTCTATGTCTATCATGATTTAGTATATAATATTATTAGTTTCATTAGTTTCTCATATTCTTTTTTATTTATTTTGTAAGCTACATTGGCTTAACAATAAATATGGTGCGTGTTACTACTAGGGAGTTCCCAAATAAGTTTTTCCCAGCTCCTATTTTTGATATATGATATATTGTTAAGAATTTAATAAAAATATTTAAAAATACAGTACAGTAAATATATTAAAAAGTGAGTGTGAACTCTAACGTAGCCACAAACAAAATAATCAAAGCACAAGAGAGATCAGCAGGCTTGAGGGGACCCCAGTACAGTGATACCTCAGGTTAAGTACTTAATTCGTTCCAGAGGTCCATACTTAACCTGAAACTGTTCTTAGCCTGAAGCACCACTTTAGCTAATGGGGCCTCCTGCTGCTGCCACGCCACCGGAGCACAATTTCTGTTCTCATCCTGAAGCAAAGTTCTTAACCTGAAGCACTATTTCTGGGTTAGCGGAGTCTGTAACCTGAAGCGTATGCAACCTGAAGCATTTTCAATCCGAGGTACCACTGTATTTGTGGAAGCAGGGCGGGGAGGGACTTTAGCAGGGAAAACCCTGAGGGGCGATGACCCAAAAACAGTTAAAGGAAGTCTGTAAATTTTCATTGGCAAAGAATTGAGTTCATCTAACTCACTATTGTCTATAGACTAGCAGCAGCTTTCCAGGGCTCTCTGTCCCAGACCTATCAGCAGATGCCACTGGGAACTGAACCTGGGACTTTCTGCATGCAAGGCAGATGCTCTTCCAATGAGCTATGGCCTTCTCTCCTATCAGGCTAGAAGAATAAATCCCACCCCCTTGACTTTTACAAAGCAGGCTGGCAGGAGAGGGACCCCCACCTCAGTTTGTCCTCAGCACAGCTCTGTGAGGTAGGTTAGGTTAAGAGATGATGACTAGCTCATGCTCATCCAATGCCCTTCATGGCTGAGTGGGGGATCTGAACCTGGTTCCTAGTCCAGTCTTCTTACCATTTTCTCCTTCAACCGGTGAAGATCTTCCCTGCTTATCAGGAGCCTGGTATCTCCCTAGGCTTGAGAAGCTAAAGTTCTGTGTAGCGTTGGTTCTTTGGCTGTTGCTAAGGCACACTTTTGGCACCTCCCTTTAAAAGAAAAAACAAACACTGTTCACCAACAATGTCCGCCAACATTTCCTGTCATTCTCTTGTCACCGTAAAGAAACTACTATTTGTATTAATTTTTATAGTGCTTCACATACTTGCCCCGTCTCCATGGGGTACAACTGAAAAAGCCCGCCCATGAGTCCCCAGCCGATGGACTACTAAAAGGGTTTACCTACAGATCTTTAACACAGTGGCAGGAGGATATGGTATTTCATTTATCTTTGACCTAGTTCATTTAGAGCTTTAAATGACAACCTAAGCACCTTAAATCTGGTCCTGGATATCTATATTTAGACTATGCCAATTTAAATTCTGAGTAGACATACATAGGACTGCATCACAAGCCTTGGTGTACTCTGTAGGTCGTAGCCAGTGTTAGTCCTACTCAGATTAGACCCAGTGATATTAATGGAAATGGCTCATTTTGGTCAATAAATTTCAATGTGTCTACCCTGTGTAGGACTTAGTTGGCAGCAACTGGGATTTACTTCTAAGTAGATGACATTCACGGGGTTCCACTCTCAAATCGGAACTGAAAGAATGGAGCGGAGAGATCAATTCCCAGAAATTCCCCTTAGATTTAAAGCCTCAAATTGGGATAATGTATCCCTCCTTCCTAAACCAAGTCCCAGCTTTTTTTAAAGGGTGTGTGTGTGTTTGCTTGTAATTTTAAGAACTGCAAAGGCATGTGTTTGAGTTTTCTTTCCCCTCTACCCTCCTATTCCTATTTTCCTCATGTGTCACGACTTTTTAGATTGAGGGTCAAAAACAGACCCAGGAGCTGATTTGTAATACATCCTGAGAACCTTTATTTTGGCAAATGCAATAAATATACATAAGAAAACAAAACTTACCCGCCTCCATTTCTCCTATTTATTTATTTAAATACATAAATAAATAAATAAAACATACAATAAATAAAAGATAGCCTTCCCAGAATCGCCCGTCCCTCTCCCAGCACCTGAGGGTGACTCCACTGCCCCGCACCCGCAAAGCTCCAGCCTCCGCCATGCGCTCTCTTCTCTGCAAAGCATCACTTGGCATCCTCCTTAGCGACAGCCTCAACATTCCCGTTGCTAAGGAGAAGGACCGCCTCCTTCTTTGCTACAGGTTGAATTCCCCTCCCTCCCTGCCTCCCTCTCTCAGGTCCCGCCCTTCTTTTCAGATTACCCAATCGCATCACAGTTCTCCGCTGGGAAGGGTGGGTTCACTGTGCTGAAAGCCAATAAAAGACGAGAAGAGTCAAAAACACGTGATTTAGGAGTCCCGCCTTCAGCTTCTGCTTCGGCCCAATAAGCTTTCCTGAAGAGGAGGACCCGCAGAGATAGTTAAAGCATAGAGCAGGCATCCCCAAACTCAGCCTTCCATATATTTTTGGGACTACAATTCCCATCATCCCTGACCACTGGTCCAGTTAGCTAGGGATGATGGGAGTTGTAGTCCCAAAAACATCTGGAGTTTGGGTATGCTTGGTATAGAGTGACACGTTGAATAAATTACTATAGATATATTTATATTTTTTTCTCTCACACACAGATTCTCCATCCCTCCCCTAGCCGTTGCTAGATTCCAAGTCCCACCAGCATGGCCCAGGGCAAAGGATCCATGGGAGTTGTAGTCCAGCAAATACTCCCAGGACTTCCGGTTCTGCGTCCTTCGCTCTAAAACTAAACTGTACGGATGAAGCCGGAACGAGCCCGTCTGTCCCCCAACTCCATGGTTCCTCACATTCTTTTTTTTTGTGCTCGTGTGTTTCCCACCAATGGCAACGCGCCGGAAACCGGAAGGGGCGGCGACGGCGCCTGCGCAGTGCGTGCGGCGCTGGGTCCGCGTGTGCGCCGCTGCTTGCTGCCTGCCGGCTGGGCTGCAAAGAGGAGAGCGGCGCTCATGTCGTGGCTCTTCGGGCTGAACCGCGGCGGCGGCGGCGGCGGAGATGCGGGCCTGGGAGCTCCCCCCGGGGCCCCGCCGCTGCCGCCTTCGCCGGCGGGGGCCTCTGGGGAAGGGCCGGGCGAAGGGGGCCGCCCCAAGGACAAATGGAGCAACTTCGACCCCACCGGCCTGGAGCGCGCGGCCAAGGCTGCCAGGGAGCTGGACGCCTCCCGTGAGTCGGAGGAGGGAGGGGAGGAAAGCCAGGGCCGCGGGCAGGCCCAGGCCCTACTCAGGAGTAGACCCGCTGAAGTTAATGGAGGCTAACATGGGGCCATTGATTTCAGTGGGTCTGCTATGAATAGGACTTAGTTGGATGCACACACACACACAAACCCTTTTAATACATGAATGCATGAGCGTGTGGTGGGCAGGTGCTGGGAGTGTATGGGTTCCAGGTGGAACAGGGAGCTGACTGTAGTGTAGAAGGAAGGTCATGTGTAATAATAATAATTTATTATTTACACCCCACCCATCTGGCTGAGTTTCCCCAGCCACTCTGGGCAGCTCCCAATCGAATGTTAAAAACAGTACAGCATTAAATATTGAAAACTTCCCTAAACAGGGCTGCCTACAGATGTCTTTTAAAGATAGGATAGCTGCTTATTTCCTTCACATCTGAAGAGAGGGTGTTCCACAGGGTGGGCGCCACTACCAAGAAGGCCCTCTGTCTGGTTCCCTGTAACCTCACTTCTCGCAATGAGGGAACTTTCAGAAGGCCCTCGGCGCTGGATCTCAGTGTCCGGGCTTAACAATGGGGGTGGAGACGCTACTTCAGGTATACAGGGCCGAGGCCGTTTAGGGCTTTAAAGGTCAGCACCTTTGTAAGTAGATAAATAGGGACCGCTTACTGGCGGGAAGGTAAATGGCGTTTCCGTGTGCTGCGCTGGCTCGCCAGATGCAGCTTTGTCACGCTGGCCACGTGACCCGGAAGTGTCTCCGGACAGCGCTGGCCCCCGGCCTATTAAGTGAGATGGGCGCACAACCCTAGAGTCTGTCAAGACTGGCCCGTACGGGCAGGGGTACCTTTACCTTTTACCTTTGTAAGGGATGGTGATAGGGCTGGTTGGATCTACAGGGTGGAACGCTTCTTTGAAAAGCAGGGTGTGAGGGCAATAAGAGTGTGTGCGTGTAAAGGGTTAAGTGGATCTAAAGGATGCCCACCCTCAAAAATCCATTCTTTAAAACGCTAGGGTGGCAAGAGCCACATGTGAGCTGCATCTGCAAGGTCCTCTCTCGTGTGCCCCAGAAGTTCTGTTTTTATAGGACAGAAATGGGAAAGCCATAAACCAGGCTCCAGAAACTGCTGCAAAATGCCAGGAATGTGAGTCTGAGGGCACATTTCTGAAGCGGCGTTTGTGCCCTCATGTTTCAAAGAGCCGTGTTGCAGTTTCCCCAACAGTAGTTGCATCAGTGCTCAGCCGAGGGAGGGTTGCCCTTTGACCTTGCAACAGTCATATGACTCCAGCAGGCTCTGTAAATGTTCAGCAAATGTTCAGCAGCTCTAAGATCTCTTTGTTACAGCAGAGGTTGGCCAGAGGGGCTGCATCGCCCCAGAATTATTGCTATTATTATTTCATTTATTTACTTTCTATACCACCCTTCATCATAGGATCACAGGGCAGTTCACAATATAAAAACACAAAAGTATGTAACATAGTAACAAACAAAAAACCCAAAAGGTTGTACAGTGGTACCTCGGGTTAAGTACTTAATTCGTTCCGGAGGTCCATACTTAACCTGAAACCGTTCTTAACCTGAAGCACCACTTTAGCTAATGGCGCCGCCGGAGCACGATTTCTGTTCTCAACCTGAAGCAAAGTTCTTAACCTGAAGCACTATTTCTGGGTTAGCGGAGTATGTAACCTGAAGCGTATGTAACCTGAGGTACCACTGTACAGAAGAGAATGAGGCCCTCGGGTCAAAAATTTTCTGCAACTCCTGATTTATAGGTTTGGTCCATACTTAGTCATGCTTAGAGTAGGCCTATTGGAGACAGTGGGGTCTGGGAGAAACCTGCTCCGTCTTAACCACAATTATCTTATTCCTTGTTATTTGTGCTGCCTGAAAACTGTGCCTCAATATCTGAACTGCAGATGAGAGACAGTGTTGCAACTCCGCTCACCTGAAGCCCAAATAGTTTGACCATTTGCAGTACCTACCTTGAAGGGGCAGCGCAAGCTTCGCAGAGGAGCTTTCATTCCTAAGAGAAGACTGTGAGTTAGGCTCAAATTAGGCTGTATCTGCACCTTACATTTAAAGCAGCATCATGCCACTTTAAACAGTTGTGACTTCCCCAAAAGAATCCTAGGAGTTGTCGTTCATTAACGGTGCTGACAATCGTTAGGAGACCCCCTGTTCCCCCTCATAGAGCTACAATTCCCAACGTTCCCAAGGAAGAGGGAGTGATTATTAAACCACTATGGGAACTGTAGCTGCTTGGGGGTGGGTTCCTAACAACTCTCATCTCCTGTGGGAAACCATGCAGCGTCGATACTCCTTTTAAATGTATAAAGCAGATGGCTTGTTGGAATTGAAGTGCTGAGGCCGGGGGGTCTGATCAGAACCTCTGCTGAGCTCACACTAGGCTGTGGTCACCCAGCTCTTTTACAGAGGGATGTCAGGTGGCGGTGGGTCAATTTCTTTACAGCTTAAACGGACTAACTGGGACACACTCTTTTCTAGGACATGCAAAAGAGGCCCTCCACATGGCCCAGATGCAGGAACAGACCCTCCAGTTAGAACAGCAGTCCAAGGTGAAGGTAAGCCCAGTTCTGGAACCCAAATTGCACCGTGTGATCGCCTTTACCTTTTGTTGTTGTTTCTTTGTGGCATCGTATCTCCGTGCTAGAGGCTATGCTTCCAGATTCTGGGTCTGACATCTTCAGTACCAAAGATCACAGCAAGGCTATGAAAGACCTTTGCTTTAGCAGACAATAATAATAATAATAATTTATTATTTGTACCCCGCCCATCTGGCTGGCTTTCCCCAGCCACTCTGGGCAGCTTCCACAAAGACCAAAAATACACTAAGATGTCACACATTAAAAACTTCCCAGAACAGGGCTTAGTTGCAGGGCGTCTGTTGATGTGCAGAAGATCCTGGGTCTAATCCCTGGCATCTCCAAGTAGGGTTAGGAAAGATCTGAAACCCTGGAAAGCTGCTGCCATTCAGCATAGACAATCCTGATTCAGTATAAGTCAGCTTCCTACGATTCGACCCTCAATCGCTTTAAATTTTGGCGGAAGTGCCATAGCTCAGTCTACGGTTTAGTCCCCAGCATCTCCAGGTAGGAATGAGAGAGACTCCTGGCTGAGATCTGGGAAGATGCTGCTGGTCAGCGTAGTCAATACTTGAGTAGATGGACAAAATAGACCAGGCATAGGCAAACTCGGCCCTCCAGATGTTTTGGGGCTACAACTCCCATCATCCCTGACCATTGGACCTGTTAGCGAGGGATGGTGGGAGTTGTAGTCCCAAAACATCTGGAGGGCCGAGTTAGCCTATGCCTGAAATAGACCAATAGGGGAAGGGCTGTAGCTCAGCAAAAAAGCACCATGTTGCATGAAAAGTGCCTCAGGTTCAGTCCCGGACATTTCCAGGTAGAGCTGGGAACATCCCCTGTTCAAAACGCTGGAGAGCGGCTAGCAGTTAGTGCAGACTATACTTGGTGTAAGGCAGCTTACCCTGTTCTTGCAGAAACTCTCAGAGCTTTTGCCAGTGAGAAAAGACAGCACACAGTCTGGTTGAGGATAAAGCATTTTTTATTTATTTCGCTCAGCTTTTGCAGAATATTTTTATCTCATATTGCTTACTCTGCCACCAGTATTTTTGTTTCCTTTTTAAGTTGACTTCATTCGTTTTTTGGTTTTTTTATTGGATTAAATACGTTAATGTATTTTATTATTTCTGCCTGTGTTTGTCGATTTGGCACATTCGTATCCTGCTGTCGAAAAGGCTTGCCTGACAATTACTTAAAGCAAGACAGCCCCCCCCCTCACCCCAGCTTAACAGACTAAAAACTACACAACGCTAAAGGAAAAAGGAATGAGGAGGGAAGAGGAAATAAACCTTGGTCCCAATTCTTAAAAGTTAAAGCAGTACAGTGGTACCTCGGGTTACATACGCTTCAGGTTACAGACACTTCAGGTTACAGACTCGGCTAACCCACAAATAGTACCTCGGGTTAAGAACTTTGCTTCAGGATGAGAACAGAAATCGTGGCCTTCAGATTAAGAACAGTTTCAGGTTAAGAATGGACCTCCGGAACGAATTAGGTTCTTAACCCGAGGTACCACTGTAGTTATTTTAATGATTGGGTGGAATGGATATAGTTCAGGGACAGGAGGAATCTGATGAGACTGGACTTTTTCCACTGTGGCAGCCTGCTGGAATTCCATATTATCATTTATATGATATATAAATGAGGCTCCTTCAGCATTTCAAAAGGAAAGGCGGCGGTGATGACAATCGTATTAAAATAAGATAATTGGCACCTGTATAGGGTGCTCCAGTTTTCAAAGCCCTTCTAGTGCATTATTTAGTTGTAATTTAGTTGCATTATTTAGTTGTAATTCTAGTGCATTATTTAGTTGTAATTCTTGCAACAACCTTGTAAGGTAGATCAGTATTATCTCCCCATACTGCAAATGGAGTGACTAAGAGAGACAGAGAGCACTTTTCCTATGACCACCTAGAAGAGCAGGTGTGGGAAAACCTTTGACCCACCAGACATATTTTTTTGCTGAACCACAACTTCCATCATCCCCAGCCATTGAATAGGCTTGCTGGGGTTGATGGGAGTCGTAGTACAGCGACATCTGGAGGGCCAGAGGTTCCCCACACCTGACCTAGAGAGTTCATGGCAGAGGCAAGATTCGAACAGGGAACTTCCTGATTTACAGCTCATTAGCCTCCAAAAGGGGACGCGGGTGGCGCTGTGGGTAAAACCTCAGTGCCTAGGACTTGCTGATCGCAAGGCCGGCGGTTCGAATCCCCACGGCGGGGTGAGCTCCTGTCTTTCGGTCCCAGCTCCTGCCCACCTAGCAGTTTGAAAGCACCCCTAAGTGCAAGTAGATAAATAGGTACCGCTTTATAGTGGGAAGGTAAACGGTGTTTCCGTGTGCTGCGCTGGTGCCGGCTCGCCAGAGCAGCTTCGTCACGCTGGCCACGTGACCCGGAAGTGTCTCCGGACAGCGCTGGCCCCTGGCCTCTTAAGTGAGATGGGCGCACAACCCTAGAGTCGGACACGACTGGCCCGTATGGGCAGGGGTACCTTTACCTTTAGCCTCCAAAAGTATCCTTTATTTCCAGTGAGGCACCCCTCCCCAACTGGAAAAGAATCCTTGGGGTCTTTTCAGAGGTTCGTCATTGACTAGGACCATAATAGTAGACAAGGTTCCATGAACAGGCAGTTCATCTCCTACTGATCTTTCTCTTCCTATCCTAAGGAATATGAGGCTGCCATAGAGCAGCTGAAGAATGAGCAGATCCGCGTGCAAGCTGAGGAAAGGAGGAAGACGCTTACCGAAGAGACAAGGCAGCAGCAAGCGGTACAAGGCTGGCTTTTGTTATTTCTTTCTTTAGCAGCATGGATAATTTGTGTGTGTGTGTGTAAAATCAATGTGTAATATATTTATACACATGTTTGTTAAAAAAATACAGTATCATTAACTAATATGGAAAGGCAGATGGGAGTAAAAGAAACCATTGATAGGTATTTTATTTTATGTAATGGCTGTGAAGACAGGGGTTTTTTGTACTTAGCATAATTAATTCATATTGCTATTTTAATTTCATCACAAAGGTTTGAAAATTTTCATAATTAAATTTTGAAAATTGTAGAAGTGAAAAATCATGGGAGACGAGAGAGGCAGGTGTAGCTAG
>JAXCMG010000100.1:4694357-4706038 GCA_034642415.1 Podarcis siculus
TGCAGAAAGAGACTAACAGTTATGTGCAGAAAGAAGACTTCCCTTTAGAAAATTTATTTTACCTTCATAAGAAGTGTTTGAAAATTATATATATTCCATTGTTCCGGAGGTTACTTCGCAAAACCCTGTTTGCTTGGTTCACTGTGTTCTTGTGTATGGAATCGATTTTCCATGTATGTTTTTCCCCCCCTACCACCATGAAGAGAGCGCAGTACCAAGACAAGCTGGCCAGGCAACGCTACGAAGACCAACTGCGACAGCAGGTCAGTCCCGTCCGTCTCCTGAAAACATCCTCCCATTGTTCCATTTGTGCTTAGACTGCCATGAGTTGCAGGGACAAAATCAAAGCTTTCATTGCCGGAAAAGGAGGAAGGTCTAGAATTCTTAATTGAAATATGCCTCTAGAGCTAGCCACCCTGAACCCATCTACTTCTCCTTTGAAAACGTTGTGCAAATAGGGTTCCTTCCATTTATCAGCATGCTTTGAGTCATGCAGTCACTCACGCAGAGATGCGGCAGACAGCCTCCTTTCTGAATGCAATGTTATTTGCAGGATTTAGATGCTGTTTCTCGGGAAGACTTCACAAAGAAGTTTCACCAGATTACGAAAGGAAAGCATCAGTTTGTTTGTTTTTTTAAAGAAGGTTGCAAAAAATGGAAAAGATAAGTTGTTTGTTTAGAAAAGAGCTTTTACTGCTGCTTCTCCTCCTCAAGGAAGGACAGTCCTTCAGGTGGTAGTTGGGTGAAGAGAGAGGCCATGATGGGAACTGGTTGGCAACAGTTCCTGCTCCCTTTAGCCTTCAGTCCAGGGATGGGGGGACCTTTGACCCTCCAGATGTTGCTGGACTCAAACGCCCATCACCCCTGACCCCAGGAGCCATGCCAGCAGGGGCTGATGGGAGATGGAATTCAACAACATCTGGACAGCAACAGGTTAGGAACATATGAAGCCCCCCTTTTGCAGAGTAAGGACATTAGGCCTGTCTACACTGACTGGCAGCAGCTCCCCAGGATTTCAGAAAGGGGCTCTCTAACAGCCCTTCTTAGGCATACTGGGGATTGAACCTGGACCCTTCAGCATGCAAAGCAGATGCTCTACCACTGAGCTGTGTCCCTCCCCGCCCACTTTAAATGGAATCCATTTAGCGCCTTTCCCTCCTTCAGTCTTTGAAACGACACTAAATGCTCCCGCCTTAATACAGAAAATATGTGCTTCTGCTGTCAAGAGTTTGGGTATCCCTGGATTCGCATTTTCCACTGACTTTTCAACTCCTGTGACAAACTTAGAACACACAAACAAGTGCGTATAAATGTAGACTCACCATTTAACAACATTTGGATCCAGCCCCCGGGTCTTAGTTTGCCTACCCCTGGGTTACGTTTAGGTAAACTACAATAACAATCATGTAATGTTTATAAGTCCCCCCTTTTTTCCACATCTTATTTTACATTGTGCCCTTATAACTTTGTACTTCTTATTTCTCAATAAAGAATATAAAAGAAAACCTCTTGGTTGACCCCATTTTGTGATTTCTCTCCCTCACTTCAGCAACTCCTAAATGAAGAGAACTTGAGGAAGCAGGAGGAATCGGTTCAGAAGCAGGAGGCAATGAGGCGTGGTAAGTGTCAAATCTTAGGAGTGGGTCCTCTTTGGCGACTACCAGTCACAATGGCTATGCTCTGGTATATGCTTCCATATACCAGCTGCTGGAAACCACAGGAGAGGAGAGTGCTCTTCTTCTCAGGTCCTGCTTGTGGGCTTCCAGTTAAAGGCGTCCAGCTAGCTACTGCAAGAACAGAATGCTGAACTAGATGGGCAGGGCTATCCTTGCATTCTGATGACGCTGGAAGCAAAGCAAATAGGACATCTATAGCCACTCAAAGAGACACAACATTTGCTCTTTCAGTTACGGTGTGGGGGCGAGGGTGTGCTACCCACATTTTCTGAGCCATGAAGAGCAAAGAGTCTCCCACAGGCCCAAGGAAGGCAAAGCTGTTTCCTTTTTTTCTTTCCGGGTCGGGTCGGGGTGGGGAGAGACAGCTCACACAGTCTAGTAGTTGAAAAACCACCTTTAGCATCCTTGGTGGATGAAGGCAGAGTCCCCAGATGCTAACGGTGCCTCTGTCTGCCGTTCTTCCAGCTACCGTGGAGCGGGAGATGGAGCTCCGGCACAAGAATGAGATGCTACGGATCGAAGCCGAGGCACGCGCCCGTGCAAAGGCCGAGCGGGAGAACGCCGACCTCATCCGGGAGCAAATCCGGTTAAAAGCAGCCGAGCATCGCCAGACGGTGCTTGATTCCCTCAAGTAGGTTTGAACAAACCCATTTCGTTCTGTTCCATACAGGCCTGTGGTTTTGCAACTGCACCTACTTTCCTCTCCAGACTCCCCTTCTTCCTCTTTCTGCTTCTCCCATCTCTCATAGTAATTGTCATCCCAGCTGCCCTTTTCTCCACCGTCAAACTCTATACAGTTCTATCGGATCCCAAACGCCTTGCAAGCCGAACATTTTGGCTCCCGAACGCCGCAAACCTGGAAGTGAGTGTTCTGGTTTGCGAATGTTCTTTGGAACCCGGATGTCCGATGGGGCTTCTGCAGCTTCCAGTTGGCTACAGGAGATTCCTGCAGCCAATTGGAAGCCGGGCCTTGGTTTCTGAATGTTTTGGAAGTCGGACGGACTTTCCGGAATGGATTCCATTCGACTTCCAAGGTACCACTGTATTTTGTATTATTATTATTTAATTAATTTATTAATTTAATTTGTATACTGCCCTGTACTCACAAGTCTCAGGGCAGTTCACAACATAAAAACGCAATATAAAAACACAATATACGTAATAAAAATAAATAAAAGTACAACCCTAGATCCAAACCCTTAACTGAAATGAACAAATCGAGCCACCTAGTGTATTTATTTATTTATTTGGTATATTTATATTCTGCCTTTCTCTCAAGTTTGGATTCAAGGCGGCCTACAGTATTTAGGAACACCGGCTATAAAATGCAGAGTAATGAGAACGAGCTAGTTGAGAACAATAATCAAAGTAGATTACGACGTATCTTGTACCAGGGATTAAAATGTAATTTGCCCTGATAGCAGCCCAGAGACCAGCATCTTCTGAACCTTAGTTTCCCATAGGCCTGTCTGAACAGGAAGCTTTTAGGCTGCCAGTGGAAAATATAACAAAGAAGGAGCCAGTCTTAACTGTTCTTGGGAGGAAATTCCATGTTCTGGGAGCGGCCGCAGAAAAGGCCCTGTCTTGCATCATCACCAACCATTCTACTGGTGTTGATGGGACTGACAGGAGGTGCTCATTTGAGGATCAGTCCCAGCTTGCAGCCTGATGTGAGGGTGATGGTAGCTCTCTTTGCCTCCTTCTTGACATCTCGTGCTCGTTTGTCTCCCTAGGACTGCTGGGACGTTGTTTGGAGAAGGGTTCCGTGCCTTTGTGACTGACTGGGACAAAGTGACAGCTACGGTGAGCCGGGGTCTGGTGGGCAGAGGCAGAGGCACTGTGGAAAGGTGCAAATACCGGGTTTCTCTCTCGGTGGCCTGGGAAGGGAGGGAGGTGACCAGGGAGCTGTTGAAAGTAGAGAGAGGAGGGAAGCAGAGAGAAATGGGGAGGGGACGTAGCTTACTGGCAGAGCACCCGCTTTCCATGCAAAAGGTCCCAGGTTCAATCCCCACAGCATCTCTCTAAGTAGGGTTGGGGAAAGCTGCTCTGAAAACCTGGAGAGCTGCTGCCGGCCAGTGTAGACAGTACTGAGTTAGAGGGTATAATAAGGTAGGAGAACACTCATATCAATATACTTCACTGGGAATACAGTGGTACCTCGGGTTACATACGCTTCAGGTTACAGACGCCACTAACCCAGAAATAGTACCTCGAGTTAAGAACTTTGCTTCAGGATGAGAACAGAAATCGTGCTCTGGCGGCAGCAGGAGGCCCCATTAGCTAAAGTGGTGCTTCAGGTTAAGAACAGTTTCAGGTTAAGAACGGACCTCCAGAACGAATTAAGTACTTAACCTGAGGTACCACTGTACTTTGAAACGTTTATCTAGTTAAGTTCAGTGTAACAAATTTTATTCCTCCTTCTTTACCTCTCTGTTTAGTTTTTGTTTTGCATTGTCTTTGTATGATTGCAAAACAATGTCATGGTGGGTGGGATACAAAATGCCTTTATATTAGAATATATACCATTTATTAGAACATATAAACACACATACACACAAATGCACAAGATCTGACACAGTTTTGCACAGAAGGTAGGCCACGGCTGGCCCTTCCGTTGTAAGAAGAGCAAAATCTTCACACAGAGAAATAAACTGTCCATCTGTTCTCAACCAAAGTCTTTCCCACTTCTTCCGTTGGCTTTTCTTTAACTCATCACACAGCATTAAATTCCAAGCTTTAGCATAGGGTAATGCAATATAACAGTTTCACCAAAACGTTGAAACACACGCAATTAAAATGTGCAATAAAAAGCAGCCCGTTGCAACAGCGCAAGGGTTTAGAACAGCAATTAAAACAATTAAAGCAGGGGGATTTATGTGGGGAGATCAGGGGGATGCTTGTCTGAACAGGTGCATCTTCAAGAGCAGATGGGATGTCAGTAATGTATTTTCAGCCGGGAGAGCTTAAAAAGCCTGTTTAAAAAGATGTAAAAGGCTGGGACAGTCACAGGATCAAGCGTTTCCTTGGCGTATGTATAGTTCTGGGTTTTTCCTAGCATGCTGCCCTTATGGTGGAACGAAGTCAGCCTTTCCAAAAGGGGCCTTGAGTCTTCCTTGAGACGACATTCTTTTTTATTTTATATCCTGCCTTTCTCCCAGTGCAGAACCCAAGGCGGTTTGCGGTATAAATTAAAATGAATACAGCTAAGGGCACACCGTACATATTTTAAAAGCAATAAAATATGTAACGCTATGAACAATAATAACCATTGGAGCAGCACCCAGGTAAGGCCTAACAATGAGGGCCTGGCTATACCAGGCCTCAGGTATTGGCCTGATCAAAGCCAGAGTAAAATTATCTTTTCACAGATGGTCACTGAAAAGGCCTGGACAGAAAACATACCTCAGCATTTATTAAACCACAAACCTCACTTATTGGACCGATCAAAGCGGGCATTAGCCTGAGAGCATAGGAACCAACTCCTAGGGGCCGAGGGGTTTTCATCCCCCCTAATATATTTGAGGGGGCCGGTGGCTCCCCAAAGTTGATGAGTGTTGCCATTCAAATGGTGTGTGTGCACTGCATCATGTGATTGATTATGTGGGGCTTCCCTGGCCCCCTCCCCCAATATTTTATTCAGCTTGGCACCCCTGCCTTAGAGTATTATACGGTCCTTGAGATAGACATTAAGCACTCCTTGAGAATGTGGGCCCAGACCTCCAGGCTCGGGATAAGGTGGAGTGGAGGACGGTTTCGAACTGGCTCCAAGCAGTCCCTGTTTCATCAGACATTAAGCTGGCGAGAGCTCTATATTTTCGGGAGCGCTAATCAAATGCTGGCTGGTGAGACATAGGAAGAGAATTGTGTAGCAAGCAGCTCTTCCCAGGGTTTTATACAGTGGTATCTCAGGTTAAGAACTTAATTCATTCTGGAGGCCTGTTCTTAACCTGAAACTCCTCTGTAGATTAGAGCTGCAGAAAATCGGGATGTCCTATTCCATAATAATGATTTTATTATTTCTACCCTGCCCATCTGACAGGGTTGCCCCAGCCACTCTGAGTGGCACCCAGCATATATAAAAGCATAATACAGTGGTACCTCAGGTTAAGTACTTAATTTGTTCCGGGGGTCTGTTCTAAACCTGAAACTGTTATTAACCTGAAGCACCACTTTAGCTAATGGGGCCTCCTGCTGCCGCAGCGCCGCCAGAGCACGATTTCTGTTCTTATCCTGAAGCAAAGTTCTTAACCTGAAGCACTATTTATGGGTTAGCAGAGTCTGTAACCTTAAGTGTATGTAACCTGAAGCGTATGTAACCCGAGGTACCACTGTATACGAACAGAAAAAGGCTTCCCAAAATCCTTCCATGGCTTGTTGGGAGTTATTTACCTGTTACAAGGGCATCAGAAGCTGCCTTACAGCGAGTCATACCATTGGTTTGCCTAGTCCAGCATTGCCAACACTGACTGGCAATGGCTCTCTAGGGTTTCAGGCCCAGAGTCTTTCCTAGCCCTAGCTCTGGAAATGCCAGAGATTGAACCTGGCCCCTTCTGCACCCAAATCGGATGCTCTACCAACTGAGCTGCGCCCTTTCCATTCACACTTCCTCCAACAAGTTCAAAACAACCTGCAGTCGTACCTTGGAAGTTGAACGGAATCCGTTCTGGAAGTCCGTCCGGCTTCCAAAACATTCGGAAACCAAAGCGTGGCTTCTGATTGGCTGCAGGAAGCTCCTGCAGCCAATCGGAAGCAGCGGAAGCCCCGTCGGACGTTCGGGTTCCAAAGAACATTCGCAAATCGGAACACTCACTTCTGGGTTTGCAGCGTTCAGGAGCCAAAGCGTCTGAGTACCAAAGCGTGCGGGAGCCAAGGTATGACTCTACTTGGTTCTCTTCCCCAGCTCCCTCTCCTCTTCTCAAGAACCCTGCAAGGTAGGTGAGGTGGACTGTGACTCCCAGTAAGTCATTTGATGAGTTTCATGGCCAAGTGGAGAGTTTTGAGCTTGGGTTTCCCTGGTTGCAGTCCAGCAATCTTAACCATTATAGGGTCCCATAGTTATTCTTTCCCAACTCCATTGTATAATGTTCTCCATACAGTTGTACCTCGGGTTAAGAACTTAATTTGTTCTGGAGGTCCGTTCTTAACCTGAAACTGTTCTTAACCTGAAACACCACTTTAGCTAATGGGGTCTTCTGCTGCTGCTGTGCCGCCGCCGCATGATTTCTGTTCTCATCCTGAAGCAAAGTTCTTAACCCGAGGTAATATTTCTGGGCTAGCGGAGTCTGTAACCTGAAGCGTGTGTAACCTGAGGTACCACTGTATACCACACTGGTGGTCCCAACAAACCTTTACACTGGGGCAAAAATAAAAAAAAGGTTTCTTAGAGCTCGTATTTCACCTTGCAGGTGGGACACTGAGAGAAGCATTGAGAGATATGGTACTCTTAAACAGGCTTCCTCAACCTCAGCCCTCCAGATGTTTTGAGTACAGTTCCCATCATCCCTGAACACTGGTCCTGCTAGCTAGGGATCATGGGAGTTGTAGGCCAAAAACATCTGGAGGGCCAAGTTTGAGCAAGCCTGCTCTTAAAGATGGGAGATCATTGGGGTGGAGAGACATGGTGCGGTCTGAGTTTTCTATCCCTCCCTGCATTGGGTTTTTGATACGAACCGTAATTGCATTTTAGGCACACTAGGTAGCGCCTTTGCCGTTTTAGTGGCGCGATCCACCTGAACGCAGTCACTACTCCCTCCCCCCCCTTTTTTCTTACCACTGCCGGCCTGGTAGTGGAGCTCAAATCGTGCCTTTCGGCTTGCAACTGATCATCAGCTGCTGCCGCAGCGGGAAAGCTGTTGAAGCAAGGCTTTCCCCCTCTCTCCCCAATGCCAAAAATATAGCCCTTGTGTAACACTTGGGGCATTAAATGGAACAGGCACCTCTTAAAGCTGCTGGTGTTTCGGATCCCAGCTCCTCCTCACCTCCAGCTCCTTCCCAGCCTGTTTTTGCCGACGGGCAAGGGAGAGAAGGGGGCCTGCCGCAGTTGCCAGGCAACCGCCAGAGGATTTTCCGCAGCTGCTTCTTGGCCCAGGAGATGGTCTCCGGCTGTCGTCTGTTTCCAGGTGGAATGAGAAATCCCTTGTGGTGGGAAGACTCAAGCAGCCTAACCCCAGAAAAGGCCAAGAACGGCCTCAGCAGTTTGCTGGGAAATGCACCGTGAATCTCTTGTGTCTCCCCACAAAGGTTGCAAGATTCTCAGGGAAGGTCCCCTCCTGCTTACGTGACTTTGCCAAGCAGGAGTGGGGAGCCTCGGGCCCGGGGTACAGATGTGGCCCTCCAGGCCTTTCTGTCAGGACCTTGTAACTCTCCCCCAAGCCACACCCATCGCTGGCGCTTTTTTCACAACCAGAGTGCTTATTAAGCCTCATGGGAATGCAGCCTGGTAACACTGATAAGGCCTCTTGCACATTTGCAAAGCTAAGCAGGGTCCGGTATGGTTTCACAGTGGATGGGAGACTGTGTGTTGAGATCCCTGCATTGCTGGGGGTTGGACTTGATGACCCTTGGGGTCCCTTCCAACTCTACAATTCTGTGATTCTTTTTTAAAAATAAAAATTTTATTAAGTTTCCAGAATTTCACAAAAACTTCATCGTTCATAGATTGACTCCCCACCCACACCTCTGCAGCGTTTTTATTCAAACCCTTTTCTACTGCGTTGTATTTCAAGCTCTTTACCTATTACAAAAGTCCCTCTAATACAGTGGTACCTTGGTTTACAAATTTAATTCATTCTGGAAGTCTGTTCTTAAACTGAAGCATTCTTAAACTGAGACACACTTTCCCTAATGAGGCCTCCTGCCGCCGGTGCCCTTCCACCGTTCGGATTCCGCTTTTAGTCTGAGGTAAAGTTTGCAAACCGGGACACTACTTCCGGTTTTGTGGAGTTCGTAAACCGAATCGTTCGTAAACAGGACTCTTCTTAAACCGAGGTACTACTGTACAATTATTTTGTCATTTTTCTTCCCCTGCTCATATCTCGAATCATGCCAGTGATTTCATTTGATTATAATATTTTTTCTAATAGTCCACAAAAGGCCTCCACTCTTCTCTAGAAAGTTCATCGTTTTGATCAATTAATTTTGTCGTTAGCTTTGCCATTTTTGCTCCGCCCACTTTTGCTTCTGGCCCCGCCCACCACTGCCATGTAATTCCCTCCCCCAAAGGCTGTCCACCACTGCTTTGTTGCCTGTGAGTTAGCAACCGGTTTCTAGCCACATCCTCTTTTTCCAGGCCACACCCCCTTCTCACATTTGTTTCATACCCTCCTTGAGAGTTTTTGCCTGGCTGGAATGTGTCATTGAACTCTGAGCATTTCTCTTGCTTGCCTGGGTAGAGGATAGGGAGGCCTCCTATTCTGCTGTGCAAAGCTAAAACATATGCTCATTGTTCTGCCCAGTTTTTGACTTGGGCCCTGCCTGCCAGTGGCATGTGGCGGAAGGTTGCCCAGAAAGGAATGGCAGTCGCTACAGATCACAAGTAGGGAGAACAGAATGCTGGACTACATGTGTCATTCACCTGATCCAGCAGATCTCTTCTTATTTTCTTAATGCAGTCCTCGAGCTCTGTAGCATGCATGTCAACTTTATATACCATCTTCCATTGTGTAATGTGCAAGTTGGAAGTACGTCGAAACTGAGAACAATAAAACAGCAGTATGAAAATCCCCCAATTAATCTGCAGTAACGTATAGATACAGGGGTCAGCAAACTTTTTCAGCAGGGGGCTGGTCCACTGTCCCTCAGACCTTGTGGGGGGGCAGACTATAGTTTGGAGGGGGGGAAAGAACAAATTCCTATGCCCCACAAATAACCCAGAGATGCATTTTAAATAATAGGACACATTCTACTCATGTAAAAACACGCTGATTCCCGGATCTGGCCCCTGGGCCTTAGTTTGCCTACCCATAGTATAGAACAACGCAACACACTGCTCATAACTGGCAATGACTGATCAGTGTCGAAAGCCGTCCGTTAAATCACCTCTGCAACTTATTTCTTTGGAACCATGCAATGAAAGTATTCCTAAGCAGGCAAGGGGGCACAAGTTTCGAGATAAATAGCAGCAATCCCTTTTCCATTTCATGAAAATATGGCAGCCAGCTTCTTCCTCCTTAGTCTAAGCATTGTCCTTGTAGAAACCGGCAGTGGGGAGGAGGATGGGGACAGAACTAGAATGAGTTGGCTCAGCCCTGTCATTGGCTCTGGCGCCATCTTACTGTTGGGCTCCCTGCTTTCTGCTTCTGAGTATTGGATGCGGAAAACTGCAGGAGTATAGAATCTTGTGCTTCAATCCTGCTTCCAGGCTTCCCAGGGGCCTCTGGCTGGCCACTGCGGGAACAGGACTCTAGACTAAATGGGCCATTGGCTTAATCCAGCTCTTCGTATGTTCAGCCTGACCATTGCGGGGCAGATGGGATTTGGAGCCCATCAAATCACAGTGCCATTTTGTGCAACTTTGCTGTACTGTTGCTTCCCCCCTCCCCTGTTTTCCATACCTCCTCTTGATCTGTGTGTATTTTCCTTTAACGAGTGCCGCTGGGCATCAGGAACCTTGGCAAGGGGGGAGAGTGTTTTATGTAGCGGCAGCCAGCCTGAGATTCTTTGATGGCATCGGAACTGCCCCTAGCGAAACAAGGGAGGTCAGACACCCCATCGAGCCCAGCCTTGCAACCCCTGTGACAGCCGTACCCTGGAGGCGGGTTGAGGAGAGATGGGGCACGGGTTCATGTTGAGCGTGTCGTGGAAGAGAAATCGCCTCTGGTGGGCGCGAGGAAGGAAGTGGGAGACCGTGTTCCGCATCATGCCTGCGACTCTGGTGAAGTTATTCTGCATAACTCAACAGGCACTGTGAACATCCTGCCAACTGGGACCCTCTGCCTGCAGCTGTAATTTGTTGATGCTTGTGTTAAAAGGGAAGAGAGGAGCGGGAGAGGAGCTCTTAGCGACATCAAAATGGCCCATTAATCAACCCTGGCCTCCCTTTGTTTTTATTATGATTCCTTCAGCTTGAGCAGAGAGGCAAAGAGCATCTGCAGCGGAGGAGCCTGGCAGGTTTTTGTCCTCCTAAAGGACAGGAACTGAGATGGGGGGGGTAAGGGACCTTGCGGCATGCATGTTTTGGGAGCAGAAAGGGGGGAGCAGGGGCTGTGATGAGTCATCCACGCAAGAGACCCGTAAGCGTATCATTTTGTGTGCGCACACACACACACCAGCAATTTAGGATTGGCTGGCTAAAATTGGAAGTCTGAGGATCCTGGCGTTTTGGCTTTGTCTCAGGTTTCTAGTCCTCACTGTTGCGGTGCAAAAACATAAAACCTAAGAGGGTTCTTCAGGGCAAGACTTCCCCCGTTTCAAACAGAACCGCCTAAGGAGAGCTTTTTCAAACAGCCCAATAGTTTCTTGTCGCATTGCAGGGAGAAAGGTGGGATGGGATTATTATTATTTATTAATACTATATCATTTATTGGACTTATTAGTCACATTTTAAACAAAATATAAACTCAGAGCGACTTGAAACATAGAATAGGTATTATCCATTGGGTGGTATCGAAGTTCTGCTCAGCATAGATCCATTGAAGTTAATGGACCTAAGTGAATTATGCCTATTAATTCCAGTGGGTCAGCTCTGGGGGTGCAAGGCAAACTCCAGAATTCCCCACCCCACCCCCAAAAGAAGGCTCTCATTTAGTTTGTATGAAATTCAGATTTGTAATCTCACTGTATACACTGTATAAAGTATTTCAATTTCAATTTTCAATTTCAATTTGTCTGTATATGCGCATGCCGCCCCCCAAAAAGTGTGATTTAAAACATTAAAAAAAAAAAAAAACAGCCATCAGGCAGGCTTGGGGGTTTGTTTGCTTTTTTGTAAATTAACCTTAAACAAAACTGGCAAATCTTCTCTTTCTTTCTTTCTTTCTTTCTTTCTTTCTTTCTTTCTTTCTTTCT
>JAXCMG010000100.1:4706048-4753838 GCA_034642415.1 Podarcis siculus
TTCTTTCTTTCTTTCTTTCTTTCTTTCTTTCTTTCTTTCTTTCTTTCCTTCCTTCCTTCCTTTGACAGGTGGCCGGCCTGACTCTTCTGGCTGTTGGCATTTACAGCGCCAAGAACGCAACTGCGGTCGCTGGCCGGTACATTGAGGCCCGCCTGGGCAAGCCGTCGTTGGTGAGGGAAACCTCTCGTTTCACCATCCTGGAAGCTCTCAAACATCCCATTAAGGTAATCCCTTCTAACGTACCGCACGACTCCTCTCATGAGGGGCTGGAATAACCAGGTGGAAGGTACATTCAGCGACATCATAATCAAACGCATTTGTACTTAACTTAATTTGTGGCATTTATATTCCACCTTTTTCCCCAAAGATTGAGTTCGTGGCCATTCCCTGCCACTACAGTTACAGGCAGAAATGCACCTGAATACCACTTGCTGGAGCCCTCAGGAGGGGAGAATGCTCTTGTCCTGCTTGCAGGTTTTCCGCCACACAGTTGGTTGCCCAAGAAGCTAGGCTAGATGGACTACTGGCTTGATCCAGCAGGACTGTTATGTTCTTAATTTTCAAGCCCAGGGAGATTCTGAATTTATGAACAGAAGGGATTTTACGGTCTGAAACCAATGCACCTGTTATTTAGTTCAATATATGCATGGAGACTTCACTCCGGATTTGTGTGGGGTTTACTCCTTAGCCTTTTCTTCTCCTGAAGATGTCCCTCAAGACAGAAGGCACATACCGTATTCTTTGCTCCATAAGACACACTTTTTCCCTCCTAAAAGGTAAGGTTGAAATGTCTGTGCGTCTTATGGAGCGAATGTGTGGTCGATCACTAGCTCCCTTTCTGGCCCTGCCCCCTTGCCCAGGCCTCCATTGCTGAATGTTCTGCAGACGGAGGCTGTTTGTTTCCCCGGCGACATGTGACTGGCTGATTAGATTATCTGTGTGGAAACTGTAGAAACGGCTCCCTTTCCTTTCCTAAAGAAGCTGCAGAACTGTGCGTTGAACCCCATAAAAACAGAATTTTTTCCCTTTGCAAAAGAAGCTGCACAACTTTGAGCTGATCCTCAAAAAAACCAGGGCTTTCCCCCTTTCCTCCTCTAAAAACTAGGTGCGACTTATGGAGCGAAAAATACGGTACCTCTTTCTGGCAACTCCTGCAGCCAAGCTGGTGCCAAATGTATTGCTCTGTTTCCGTTTGGTCCACATCAACAAGGCCAAGAATGGGGTCTTGTCGTTTGGGCAGCCCAGGACCTCCATACGCAGCACCCCAGGTTTGCGCCCCAGAGAGGTCATTTCGGTGCTGCTAATGTTGCAAAAACAACATGGGAGGCAGCAGCTACAAGTTACCTGTCACTACAGCCGTAGCAGGTGCTATGATCCTTAAGTGGCTTGACTTCACCCCCGGAGACTCAACATAGAATCATAGAACTGTAGAATTGGAAGGGATCCTTAGGATCATCTAGTCTAGGCATAGGCAAACTCCGGTCCTCTAAATGTTTGGGACTACAATTCCCATCATCCCTGACCACTGGTCCTGTTAGCTAGGGATGATGGGAATTGTCCCTAACATCTGGAGGGCAGGAGTTTGCCTATGCCTGATCTAGTCCAAACCCCTGCCATGCTGGAATAGGCTGCTGTCCCATTTGGGGATCGAACCTGCAACATTGGCATTATCAGCATTCTCTCTGGAGACAGACAGATGCCAAAAACAACATATATGGAGATTAGTCCTGTCCTGCCACAAATACCTTTCGGTATTCATATCGCCTATAGATATGTTGACAATAAAAACTGAAGGGGGAGGAGCTTAAGATACCATTTACCTGATTGCCACCTAGTGGCCAGAAGGTGAAATGTTATAAACTGAAGGGGGAGGAGCTTAAGATACCGTTTACGAGATTGCCACCTAGTGGCCAAAAGGTAAAGAGTTTCCTGGGGGGTGGGAGTTGGAACTGAGCATGCTGCATAACAGAAACTTAAGAAATTAAAAATGGGTATTGGTGTAGCCTGCATGTGTTACAAAATTCACGGGGTGAATAAGCTATATTCTACCTCCATTGTCGGAGGTAGTGTGACTCCAAAGACCAGTTGCTGGTGCAAACAGCCAACCAGATGCCCCGTTTGGAAGCCTGCGAGCAGCAGCAAATCATAGCTCATGGCCACTGGCAGCCTTCCGTCCCATGAATTTGCCTAATCCTCTTTCAAAGCCATCTTGGTTTGGGGCAGTGTCCCCCCACCAGGGGGAAATAGGCTTCTCCCATGCCCTTTGTCCATCGCCCACCACAACAGGTAACCTGACTGCCTTCACTCTCTTTCCTAGCTTGGCAAGCGACTCACCAGCAAAGCCCAGGATGCCCTCGAAGGAGTCATTCTCAGTGTGAGTAAAAAATAATAATAATTAAATTAAAAAATACTATTTGTATAAAGAAGGGACGGCTAACCTGTGGCCCTCCAGGCATTCCTGGACTACAACTCCCATCAGCCTCAACTAACATGTCCAATGGCCAGGGATGGATTAGGTGGGCCATTGGCCTAATCCAGCAGGGATGCTTTTGTGTTACATTTTTTGGTCCCTGCCCAGAGCGGTGTGATGGGGAAGAGGTGCCAAATTCCAACAGTAGCTCGGTTTTGGCCGAATTCGAGCCACATCTGCCAAGGGGCCATTGGGAGTGCACACTAAAGGCTTTAATTTTCCTCTGCTTGCCATCAGCTAATTCGCCAAATGGTGAGTTGCCCCCAATGGCCGCAGGACGAAGGTTTCCTCGTCCCTAGTAAGTTCTCAGCCAGGACGAGATTTGAACCTCGGCTTTCCGGTTGAATTGCGCCAACTTCTGAAAGAGGAGTTGGTCTTCTCCTTCTGCTCCCCTTGAAGATTGCAAAAGCAGCTTCCTTGGGGTCAAAAAAGCATTTCCCAGCTTTGTTCATTTGCCAAGACTGTTGGAGAGAAACGTCGCTCAAGAGGGGTCGAGTGAGTCTTTACTCCAAGCCAAGAATCCACATGTGGGGAACCTTTGCTCACCTCCGCACAGCAGCCAGCAAAAAATCCCTGAGTCAGCACTCGCAAGCTTTTTTCCCTCCAATGCCAGCACCTTAATGGGCTAATAATTTCTGCCTGGGCGCCGCTTGTCATGGATAATTGTGGGAATAATGCCACAGTTCGACAACTCTTTTCCTAGCGAAAAAGCATGCTAGTCAAAGTTGAGGCTGCCCTTTGCTCTCGCTTTGTTGTTTAGTTGTATCCGACTCTTCGTGACCCCATAGACCAGAGCACGCCAGGCACTCCTGTCTTCCACTGCCTCCTGGTCAAACTCATGCTGGTAGCTTCGAGAACACTGTCCAGCCATCTCGTCCTCTGTCGTCCCCTTCCCCTTGTGCCCTCCATCTTTCCCAGCATCAGGTTCTTTTCCAGGGAGTCTTCTCTTCTCATGAGGTGGCCAAAGTATTGGAGCCTCAGCTTCACGATCTGTCCTTCCAGTGAGCACTCAGGGCTGATTTCCTTCAGAATGGATTGGTTTGATCTTCTTGGAGTCCATGCAGTGGAGTAGCGTGGGTTGTCAGCACCCGGGGCAAGGCAAGTAATTTGCGCCCCCTAACCCGTGGATTTGCGCCCCCTAACCCGTGGATTTGCTCTAACCCCAGATGTTGCGCCCGGTGCGGCCGGCCCCCCTTGCACCCCCCACGCTACGCCACTGAGTCCATGGGACTCTCAAGAGTCTCCTCCAGGACCATAATTCAAAAGCATCAATTCTTCGTCGATCAGCCTTCTTTATGGTCCAGCTCTCACTTCCATACATCACTACTGGGAAAACCATAGCTTTAACTATACGGACCTTTGTTGGCAAGGTGATGTCTCTGCTTTTTGTCTTTCACTAATGGCACCTTATTCAGGAATTTTGCCATTCCTTCCAAAAGAGCTGTGTGTCTACACTTAAAAGCAAGGGTGGGGCACTGGGTCAGGCTGACGGGTCAGACAGTTATCTCCCTCACTGCTCGTGGGCCACTTTTTGCAGAAGGGCATCAGGTGTCTGACCGGATTGTATGGATCACTTTGCTATAGGGCTTTTCAACTGATGGTTGGGTCTCGCAGAGCACTTTGCAAGAGGCTCCGCAGGATCCGACCACAATCCGCTGACTGCACAGGGGCTTGGCAAGACCCTCCGGTCATCTGTCTTGTCAGAATTTGCACAGGGTTTGTGCCTACAACCCCCGTTCTGGCTGACCTGGTGTCAAGTGTAGCAGGGTAGGCAGCCCGCGGTTTAGTCAAAATGACCTTGCGGGCCAAATGCGGACTGATTGAGCCTGCCATCTGGAGGTTCCCCACCCCTGGCTAAAAGAGCCTTGGGCATTCCTTTTGCCAAAAAGCTCCAAGGATGCTTTGCGGGAGCATCACGCCCAGGAGCCGCTCCCGCCACACATCAGCATCCACCTGGGCTCTTCAAACCACCCACAAGCAAGCCTGCGCATTCACAGGAGCGAGTAAATGTGAACGAGGCCATAGGCAAGAGCATGCCATCTGTTCCCAGCATGCACCGGGAGCTGCTCATCCCACACGCTAGCAAGCAACAAAATGCAAGCGCGTTCATCTATTTTTTACTTCTTAAAATTGTGTTCCCCTCGATTGTAAAGAAAACTGCAAGGTCGTTTACGGAAAGAACAAAACGATGCAATTGCTGGGGAAAACAACTATTTAAAACATTTTTTTCCAAAGTTAAAATCAGTTATAAACTACACACAGATCAAAACAAGTGTCAGTTCGCCTAATGTTTTTGAGCAGTACGGTGGTGACACCTGCCTGGTGTCAGTAGGCAGGGAGTTCTAAAGCGAAGATGCTCTCTAAAAGAATGATTTCTTACAAATGCAATGTCATGCAGTAGCTATAACAGCGCCAGATCCACAGATCAAAATGGTCGAGTGGGCAGATATGGGGGAAAGCGATCTCACAGGTCCCAAGTTGCTCAGGGCTTTACCTATTAATGGTAACAGCTTGGTAGCAAAGAGTATTCTGTATGGGTCTCTGAGCACAGCTATTCCATGCTGACCAGGTCTCACTCCTGCCGGCAGTCGTGCTGCAACATTCTGCGCAAGCTGCAGCTTGCGAGTCGAGCACAAGGGAAGCCCCACGCTGCTTCTGGCATGCATCACAAGAACACACGCGTGAGCAAGCACCAAAGATGGTTTCCTCCATGCCCTGATTGTGGGCGTCCCAGAGGCATCGTGACAGAAACAGGATACTGGGCTGGTTGGAAATTTGGTCCAACGGCTCATGCATGGGCAGAGTCCCTGACCCACCCGCTGTTTATTCTGTGTCTTGTTAGTTCAACCTTGCCCTTTTTTCCATTTTTGTTGCAGCCAAAGCTGGAAGAGCGAGTGAGAGACATTGCCATTGCGACACGGAACACGCGGAACAACAAAAGCTTGTACAGGAACATCCTCATGTACGGCCCCCCTGGGACGGGGAAGACTCTCTTTGCCAAGGTAGCCCCAGTGGCATCATTGCGATGTGATCACTGCCAGCAGCTCAGTTTACAGCCTCTGGGGTCACCACTCCTGAAGGCAGGGGAGAACTCTTCACATCAGGGCACACTTATAAATCCTGCTCTGGTCGGCATTGGGTTGGGGCCCTCTGGTCGGCTTAAAGGTGAGGGTCGGGGGCTTCAGGCTAGTCCTAGTCACTGAGCCTTTGATAGGATCACCTGAGGATGTTTCTGTGATCTTTATTCATGAGGGCTAGGATGCTTTTTATTTTTTTTGTAAATGATAATTTTGGAATTTGGGGTTTTGCAATAGATTCTACAGAGCTGTGTAAACAACATAGGGCGAATGTTTATTATTATTAATATTATTATTTATTAAATTCGTATACTGCCCTATACCTGCAGGTCTCAGGTTGGTTTGCAAAACAAGATCACAATATAAAAACACAGACTACATAATCAAAATAAAAACAAAAACAGTCCAATAACTCCCCCTGCCCCAACAAATTTTTAATGGGCATTGGGTGTCAATGTTTATCATTGCTTGATTTTCTTTCTCGCTCCTCTAGTTTCTGAGCCTTTGATAGGGCTCCTGAGTATGTTTCTGTGTCGTTTAGAAATGAGGACTAGGAACCTGCTTTTTTAAAGTATTTTTAAAAAATATTATTGGGAAGAGTTTGTGTACAAGACAGTTAATTTCAGTCACGAACGACTCTGGGGTTGCGGCACTCATCTCGCTTCATAGGCCGAGGAAGCCAGCGTTTGTCTGCAGACAGTTTTTCTGGGTCATGTGGCCAGCATGACTAAACCGCTTCTGGCAAAACCAGAGCAGTGCACGGAAACACCATTTACCTTCCTGCTGGAGCAGTACCTATTTATCTATTTGCACTTTGACGTGCTTTTGAACTGCTAGGTTGGCAGGAGCAGGGACCAAGCAACGGGAGCTCAGCCTGTCGCGGGGATTCGAACCGCCAACCTTCTGATCGGCAAGCCCAAGAGGCTCAGTGGTTTAGACCGCAGTGCCACCCGCGTCCCTTTATGTAAATACCACAGGGCAAATGTTGATTGTTATTTGATTTCTCCCTCCTCCCCCCCCCCTCTCTTTTTCTCTGCTCCAGAAATTAGCCATGCATTCTGGCATGGATTACGCCATCATGACTGGTGGTGACGTCGCCCCCATGGGGCGGGAAGGAGTTACTGCCATGCACAAGGTCTTTGACTGGGCAAATACAAGCCGGAGAGGGTAAGCTTGGATCTGTTTCCCACGACTTTCTCGGATCGAGAGTTCCACACACACACACACACACACACACACACACACAAAAGATGTCGCTTTCCTCTCAGTACACAATCTGTTGCAGTTTTCAGTTGCTTCATTTAATCTTGGTGTGGTCTGGGCGGCTTCCAACACTATATTAAAAACACAATAAAACATCAAACATTAAAAATCACCAAGCGGTGATTGCATAACCATTCATGGGCCGGGTCCAGAGGGCAATTGGGCTGGATTTGGCCCACGGACCTTAGTTTGCTGAAATCTTCCTTACACTGAGTCAGATCAATGGTCCATCTAGCTTTGTTCAGTCTACACTGACTGGCAGCAACTGTCCAGGGTTTCAGGCATAGAGTCTCTCCCAGCCCCACCTGGAGATACTGTTCAGGATTGAACCCGGACTCTTCTGCGCACGCAGCGGGTGCACTGCCCCTGAGCCACAGCGCTTCCCTGAAACTTAAAGCCTACTGTGCAGAGGTTAAGTTGACCTTCTTGGTCCCGCCCACTTTTGCCTCTGGCCCCGCCTGCTGCTCGCATGCTGCCCTCGAGTTGAAAGAGGTTCTACAGTTCTGCTGTTGTGGTGCCCAGCATGTTCTCCACAATACAGTGGTACCTCGGGTTACATACGCTTCAGGTTACAGACTCCGCTAACCCAGAAATAATACCTCAGGTTAAGAACTTTGCTTCAGGATGAGAACAGAAATCGTGCTCCGGCGGCACGGCAGCAGCAGGAGGCCCTATTACCTAAAGTGGTGCTTCAGGTTAAGAACAGTTTCAGGTTAAGAACGGACCTCCGGAACGAATTAAGTACTTAACCCGAGGTACCACTGTAAAGAGAAAGCAAATACCTTCCGCAGTGATGGTGCTGTTTGGCTCTTTATCCCTTCTCTACTGCACCTCCAAGCATCTCCCAGAGACCCATGAAAACCGAATAAGAGGAACTGGGGGTCCGGCGCTGTGTGCCTATGCTGTCCTATTTTGTGGGGGGTGCCGAAGGAGGGAGGTTCGGGGATGGCGCTGAGCGTGGCTAATTGATGATGTATGTGTCCCTTGATTGGCTCCGACAGACATTCGCTCCCTTTGTCCAAACTGATACGCAGCCACATTCATCACCAGAATGTTTCTATTTTCCACCTTTTTCTTTCCTTAAAAAGAAAGGGAAGGGGGGAGAGACAGAGAATGGAAAGCCACCCATGAAATGAAATATTTAGAGCACTGCAAAACAAACTTCCTTTTGCAGAGGGTTTTTCGTGGCCCACCTTTTTGCGAGGGGGAAACGGCAAGGAAAGCTGAAACGCTGCATGTGTTTAAAAATGCATTGGCGGTCCATGTTAAATTATTCACTGACCGGAGGGGGGGGGAGAGAGAAAGCCAGCAGAAATGCAATCCCAGAATGTGACAAAGGAGCCTCTCATAGCTCCCTGAGTGACTTTGGAAACCCTCCTCCCCTGTGGTGCTTTACAAGCCAAACCCTAGAGCTATGGTGTGTTTTCATGCTATTCCATCCTTAAGGAGTCTTAAAAAAAAAAGCATTGTGGTTTGTATGCCAAGGAGCATAGGAACACAGAAAAACATACCCATGGTTTTGTCAGTCTAGTTCACACCTGGCCATTGGATATGCTGGCTGATGGGAGGAGCTGTTTTTGGACTACAACTCCCATCATCCATGCCTGTCAGATGCTGATGAGAGGAGCTGTTGCTACTGTTGTAGTCGCTTTATTTATTTATTTGAATTGTTTCCGTGCATTGTTGTTGCAGCTGCCGCTGCTGTTGTTATTTAATCTCAAAAGCTGTTGACAACCCAGTTTAAAGCACAAGTTAAAAAATTGCACAATATCAGAACGAAACCTTAACAGATGAAGCTTGCGTATATAATGTGCCTTTAAAGCAGCGTAATGGAGAAGAAAGCAAAATTCTCTCTTAGACCGTATCATGGATAAAAATCGAAGGCTTTCATGCAGTCCTCAGAGCTGACCCATGGAAATTAGCGGACCCAAGTTACTCATGCGTGTGTTAAATTTTAATGGGCCTACTCTGAGTAGGACTAACGTAGGCCACAACCCAAAAGCAATAAATGCCACAAAATCTACTCTGAGCAGATGCGTTGAAATGAATGAGCCTGTCTAACTTACGTCCTCCGGTGGGCACGCTCCGAGAAGCTCTTGGTTAGTCACAATCCCATATTTGTTATTTTTTTACACCAAAGCGTCTTGGGTGAATTTTGGATTGGTGATGGCCCAACTCTGCAAGGATGGTGTGCCCATTTGCTTGAACCACTGCTCCTGCCAAGCTCACCCAGGTTTTTCATTTTCTTTAACAGCCTCTTGTTGTTTGTGGACGAAGCTGATGCATTCCTGCGGAAGAGGTCAACGGCAAGTACTTCACACTCCCTTCTCTCTCTCTTGCATGTTGTACGCATGCTACCGTTTAGTTTTTAGTTTTCCACTACTTTTCGTGGAATGTTTCGCAATCGTAGGGTGGGGAACCACGAAATAAAATAATTAAAATATGGCTATACTGAAAACACACACACATTTAGTTAGTTTCATTTTTCCCTGCTTGGGATTGTGGAATATTCCCTGAAAAGCAGGTTATAAATACTTGATAATAACTAACTGAAGAAGTATGTGTTTTCTGTATTTTTATATTTTAATGCATGGTTAATTTAATTGCTATTTCTCCTCCTTTGCAGGAAAAAATCAGCGAAGACCTACGAGCCACGTTGAATGCCTTCCTGCACAGGACGGGGCAGCACAGCAACAAGTAAGATTCAGGGGAAACCTAAGAGCCATCTTCCAATATCTGAAGGTGTGTCATGCAGAAGATGAAACAGACTCTGTTGGGTTGTGTCCAACATTTGTCCTACTCAGATTAGACCCAGTGACTTGCAAGGTCGCCTTACCTTCCATATACAGTGGTACCTCGGGTTACATATGCTTCAGGTTAAGAACTTTCCGCTAACCCAGAAATAGTGCTTCAGATTCAGAACTTTGCTTCAGGATGAGAACAGAAATCGGGCTCCGGCGGCGCAGCAGCAGCAGCAGGAGGCCCCATTAGCTAAAGTGGTGCTTCAGGTTAAGAACAGTTTCAGGTTAAGTACGGACCTCCGGAACAAATTAAGTACTTAATCCGAGGTACCACTGTATAGCCGCTCAACCACTTCAATTGGTGCCACATAATACCAGTTAAGCATCTGTAAGAAATTGATTATCTTTGGAACTCCCTGCCTATTGACATCAGGCAGGCACCTTCACTGCATTCTTTGTGTCCCGTACTAAAAGCACTTTTGTTTAGGCGAACCTCCCCAGATGTGTTGAACGTTGACACGTGTATTTAATCAAGGTTTTAGCTTCTTGTTGAGTTTAAATTATTTTCTTTTGCTAGTGTTTTACATACCTGTATTTTTCCGTCTATAAGACGCTCCCTATTTTGGGGGACTCAGATTTAAGAACATTTAAATCTAAGATTGCTTCTCCCCATTTAAGATTTAAGATTGCTTCTCCCCATTGCCGCCCCTTGCTTCAAAAGAGGGGACAGAGGGGAAGGCGCGCGCCTTCCCCTCTGTCCCTGGAGATTGCGGGGCAGGCAACGGGGAGAAGCAATCTTCTCCCCGCTGCCCCTTGCTTTAAAACAGGTCCGGGGACAGAGGGGAAGGCACGCGGCGCTTCCCCACTGTCCCCGACGGTCTCCTTAGGAACGCATTGATTGATTTTCAATGCATTCCTATGGGAAACCGTGCTTCGCAAGACGAAAAACTCGCAAGAAGAAAAAACTTGCGGAACGAATTAATTTCGTCTTGCGAGGCACCACTGTATTTGTTGGCCGCTGTATAAGCCAAGCTATATTTGTGGCCATCTTGCCACGGATTAAATGGAACAAAATTTACAGTAAATCAGTATAATGCAGTTTATACACCATATAATACGCCTTGTAAAATAAGGTATCACTATAAAAAGGCAGAAGAGAAGGAGATTTTTGTCGGGTTAAAGCCATTGAAATGAAAGGAGGAGAAATAAAAACTCAACAGGGCTGCCTTTGGACTGTAATAATGCTTCTTGCTTGCCTTGTTTGTGAGTGTGTGTGTGTGTGTGTGTGTGTGTTAGTTCTCTCCCACTCCAAGTAGACCCCTTGAAGCTAATGCATATGACTAACATAGAAATATTAATTTTGTCTGCTCTGAGTAGAACTTAGCTGGATGCAACACTAAGATTTCTGCACGAGTTGTGCATTGGGAAGGGTCAAGTCCATGGCTCCACCAACTTTTGGCTCTGCCCTTGCCCAGCCCTGCTATGTGGCCCCCACAATGCTGCCCAGAGGGGAATGTGGCCCTCGGGCTGGGGGGAAAAAAGTTCCCCACCCCTGAAATAAATAAATACCTTCTGAGGTTTATTGTCATTATCGGAAACATTCTGTTAAATATTGTGCATGTTAAAAGGATTTTATTTAAATACTGTATTTTTCCATGTACAAGACAATGCCCCCCCCCCGTTTTTTTAGTCAAAAATTGGGGGCCGTCTTCTATGCAGATTGATACGGTAAGTCTTGGGTGAGCTGGCAGCTCCTGAGTCACTTGAGTGCCAGAACAACTTTTTTTTGGCAATTTTCAAAAGAAAGAAAAAGCAATTTGGGGTGATGTCCTCCAAAAGCTGAACTTTAAAATACCGATTTCTGAATTTTGGGCTCCCCAAAGTAGGGGTCATCTTATACATGGGGTCATGTTATACACAGAAAAATATGGTAACAGGTAAGAAATTGCCCTCTTTTTTGTCATTGTTGTCTGGGAAAGCATTTAGGGTCATTGTGTCCTTCCCTCTGGGATCTCGTCAGGGCTGCGTAGCCGCAAGTCAGGCATGGGGCAATCTAGGAAAGTAGCCAGTTTCCGAATGAATGTGGAGGTGGTGGCACCCCCTGGCCTTTTCTCCCCCGCCGACCCCAGGGGGGCCATTTCAGAACAGATGGCGAGAGTGTCGTCGCCAGCGCCCATTAGGAAAACAGGCTGATTCAAATCATAATGCGCCATTAAATCAGGGCTTATTGTCGGTCGGCGAGAGAGAGGGCCGGAGGGGGTTGCGGGCAGAAGAGAGGCGGCCGGCGCTGGCTGTGAAGCAAAAGGATGCTTAAAGCACTGCGTGAAGTTTTGGGAAGGAGCTGGGAGAGTTTTGAGAGAAGTAAAGGAGGCAAGAGGCAGAAGAGGGTGTGCCTTAGTCTGCGGTGCTAAACATACAAGTCCTGGGAAGTGAGACCCATGGGATATAAAATAATGTGTAGATAGGCATAAGATTGTTGCTTTTAAGCTTCACCAGCACACACTCATTCTCTCTCTCTGTGTGTGCTTTTCTTCCTTTTTTTTAAAACCACTTTGAGGGGTTTCTTTTACCTGATAGCAACACAAACAAGGTAACAGGCTGAATGTGACTATATAAATTATTTTTAAATGCGATTCAACATATCATATTGAAATACAGTGGTACCTCAGGTTACATACGCTTCAGGTTACAGAAGCTTCAGGTTAAAGACTCCACTAACCCAGAAATGGTACCTTGGGTTAAGAACTTTGCTTCAGGATGAGAACAGAAATGGTGCTCCGGCGGCAAGGCAGCAGCAGGAGGCCCCATTAGCTGAAACGGTGCTTCAGGTTAAGAACAGACCTCCGAAATGAATTATATACTTAACTCGAGGTACCACTGTATATGGTTCTCTAGACCAACTTGTCATATAAACGAAACATATTGTGAGAAATTAAAAGTCCAGCAGATTCATCAGGAAATACAATCTATTCAGTTCTTATATTGGCAATATCCATGGTGTAGAGAATTCTTATATCAATCTTGTAGTGTTCCACATGAATATGCTTTTAAGAATTCTAGAGTTCCTTGCATGCAGGTACTTCGTCTGATTTGTGTTGTTACCGGTTTTGTGTTTACATGACAAAGGGTATGGTAGTGTTTTGAATGAGTTTTTTTTGGGGGGGGGTTACCAGCAAGTAGTGTATAAATTTTATGAAATATATAAAAATACTTTGATTCTGCAGAAAAGCGGAATGTAGTATTTATTGGTTAAGAATGAGTGAGAAATTCGGTTTGATTTGCATTAGTGTGCTGCCAAAATTTTCTGCAGTCGGAGGAGGGTATGTGTGGGTGTGTGCGCGCGCATTTATTAGGGACTGCCTTTTAAAGGGGGGTGGGGGGAGGTGCTTCTGAGAGCAGTTTTTGGAAGCACCTCAAACCCTCTGTTAGACCTTCCTGCAGCCTTGTATAATCGAGGGGTCAGGCACTTCCCAGAGCAGTTCGCTGCAGCCACATGAATTGCATCCTGACAACAGCCTGACATTTTTATGCCTCTATGAAGATAATGGGACGCGGGTGGCGCTGTGGGTTAAACCACAGAGCCTAGGACTTGCTGATCAGAAGGTTGGTGGTTTGAATCCCCGTGACGGGGTGAGCTCCCTTTGCTCGGTCCCTGCTTCTGCCAACCTAGCAGTTTGAAAGCACGTCAAAGTGCAAGTAGATAAATAGGTACCGCTCCGGCGGGAAGGTAAACGGCGTTTCCGTGCGCTGCTCTGGTTTGCCATGCTGGCCACATGACCCGGAAGCTGTACGCCGGCTCCCTCGGCCAATAAAGCGAGATGAGCGCCGCAACCCCAGAGTCGGCCACGACTGGACCTAATGGTCAGGGGTCTCTTTACCTTTACCTTTATGAAGATATTATGGGTTGTACCCAACCAAGTCCCATTGAAATCAGTGGGCCTAAGTTCGTGAACTTCAGTGGATTTCATCTGAGTAGGGCTGACATTGGATACAAGCCTACACACACAATGTGTGCCTTTCTGTATTGAATGAATGAGCATTGAATGGTTTTATGGTGTTTGGGGGGTGCGCACTTGATCACTGGTACAGTCCCTCGAAGTATTCCCACCCTCCCTGTGTGCACAACTCTGTTTGAAGTGGAAGGGGTTTCACATGTGGAAGGGGAATCCCAATAGAACTGCCTTGCTTTATAAGAGAGGGAAAAAATGATGGTTCTCCTCTCCTCTCCCCAGGTTCATGCTCGTCTTAGCCAGCAACCAACCGGAGCAGTTTGACTGGGCCATCAATGACCGGATAGACGAAATGGTTAATTTTAAGCTGCCAGAGCTGGAAGAGAGAGAGCGTCTGGTCCGGATGTATTTTGACAAGCACGTCCTGAAGCCGGCCACTGAGGGAAAGCAGTCAGTATATTTATTTATTTTTAATTAATTACCATATTTTTCCGTGTATAGGGTTTTTCCCCCTTAAAAATAATGTCAAAAATTAGGCGTCTTATACATCTCCCCCCTTTTTCTTAAATTTGAGTACCTCGAGCTACAAACGCCTCAGGTTACAAACGCTTCAGGTTACAAACTCCGCTAACCTGGAAGAGTTACCTCAGGTTAAGAACTTTGCTTCAGGATGAGAACGGAAATTGTGTGCTGGCGGCGCAGCGGCAGCAAGAGGCCCCATTAGCTAAAGTGGTGCCTCTAGTTAAGAACAGTTTCAGGTTAGGAACGGACCTCCGGAACGAATTAAGTTCTTAACCTGAGGTACCACCGTATTGGCATGAAGTCAGGACAGGATAGGTGAGCAAAAGGGAACGACAGCAGTGGCTGCAGAGCAGCATTTTGTCACAGGCCTAGCTTTGAAGGTTGGCTAATGTTACTACTGGGCCCTGCTGCTCCCAAATATATCCTATTTGGGTTGTGAAATCTGTTGAGAACATGAGTCACTTGTCATTGTTTGCAACTGAATAGCGGAAGCAGAATTGACAAGAGGATTCCCCCTGTATCGGGCAAAGATCTCTTGCAACAGGGAGCGCATCTTAAACCTTTTCCGCTCCACTTCCTTCAAGATCCCACAGGAGTGGGAGGAGGGGTTGCCTTGTCAAGCTCGTCTCCTGCAGTCGCTCGGTCTACCCAGGCAGATTTTCATTTGTACAGGGCCGGAGTTGGCTTGGCATCAACCGTCCCTGTCTGGGTAGCTACAGCCTCTTGTGGGAGCGAATTCCATCATTCTAACTCTGCATGAAGAAGTACTTACTTTTGTCTGCCCTGTATCGAAAAGCAATATCATAAAATGGAGTTCCCCATAAATTCAGCTGGAGGACATCTGCTTGGCGTGAAGAAGGTCCTGGACTCAAACCCCAGCGGCATCCCTAGGAGAGTTGCTCCATTCCAGCATAGGCAGTACCTAGGGATGCGGGTGGCGCTGTGGGTAAAACCTCAGCGCCTAGGGCTTGCCGATCGCATGGTCGGCAGTTCGAATCCCCGCGGCGGGGTGAGCTCCCGCCCTTCGGTCCCAGCTCCTGCCCACCTAGCAGTTTGAAAGCACCCCTAAGTGCAAGTAGATAAATAGGGACCGCTTTATAGCGGGAAGGTAAACGGCGTTTCCGTGTGCTGCGCTGGTGCTGGCTCGCCAGAGCAGCTTCGTCATGCTGGCCACGTGACCCGAAAGTGTCTCCGGACAGCGCTGGCCCCCGGCCTCTTAAGTGAGATGGGCGCACAACCCTAGAGTCAGACACGACTGGCCCATACGGGCAGGGGTACCTTTACCTTTACCTTTACCTAGGAAGGTGGACCAGTGACCCTGAGTTGGCATAAAGCTTCTTCGCGGTTCCTCTTTTGTTAATCCTCACAACAGCCTTCAAAGCGGGTCAGTCTGAGGGAATGACGAGCCAAGTCGTTGCAGACTGAGGAGGGGTTTGAACATGGGTCCTAACCGAACTGCTTCACTGGCTAGCAAATCATATACCCGTATTTTTCACCCCATAGGGCGCACCGGCCCATAGGGCGCACCCTCCCGCGGGCTCCCAAGGCTTGCGGATAGCTTCCTGAAGTCTGGAGAGCGACAGGGGTCAGTGCGCACCGACCCCTCTCGCTCTCCAGGCTTCAGCGAAAGCCTGCATTCGCCACATAGGACGCACACACGTTTCCCCTTCATTTTTGGAGGGGGAAAAGTGCGTCCTATGGAGCGAAAAATACGGTAATAGTTTTATTTACTGGATAAAGGGTTGCATCCATCGCTGGCCCTACTCAAGAGTGCTTTCATAAATTAATCAAAGTGATTTAATTTATGCCCGTTAATTTCAGCGGGTGAACCCTTTTGATGGGTACGTAGTTGAATACAACTTATAAACCCTAGACCGGGGTTTTCCAAACTTTGGTCTCCAGCTGTTTTGGGACTACAATTCCTATCATCCCTGACCACTGGTCCAGCTAGCTAAGGATGGTGGGAGTTGTAGTCCAAAAACAGCTGGGTACCCAGGTTTGGGAAAGGCTGCCTTAGATCCTACCTACAGTGTTTCCCAGCAGCTTGCAATAAATATAACATGGCAGTGTTGATGCGAACTGGTGTGCTTTTTCCTGTCCAGGCGTCTGAAGCTCGCCCAGTTTGACTACGGGAAGAAGTGTTCAGAGATCGCCAAGCTGGCCGAAGGCATGTCTGGCCGAGAGATCTCTCAGCTCGCTGTGGCCTGGCAGGTAAGTCCAGCATCCTAAGGTCCTTTGACGAAGTCTTGCCTGCTCAGACCAGTCTGCTTGGTTTCAGCTAGCGCTGGCTGATCTCAGCACTGGGGAACCTTTGGCCCTGTAAGATGTTGCTGAACATGCTCTTTCTTCCCTGTAACCATAACCCCACATACACTTGGGATCTGGGGAAATTGCTTCTGGCAGCCCACTTCGCAAAATCATTGTGATGATGGAATGGAGTGGGGAGAGCTGGGTTTGCTGCCTTGACCTTGGAGTTAAAGCAGAATATAATTGCAGTAAATGCATGGTTTCAACACAGGAATGGGCTAAGCACACAGACCGGCTTCCAGGCAGCTTTGCTTTTTTGTTGTTGCTAACTCTTGTTGATTGGAGGGAGACTAGAGACGGAGTATTTATTTATTTTATTTTGCTGTTTATTAAATTTGTATACCACCCTTCACCCATAGATCTCGGGGCGACTAGCAACAGAAAAACACAATGTGAAAAAAGCACAAAATACATGATCAAAACATAAACAAACCCATAGCTTTCACCCCACCCCCTCCTACAACACATTTAAAAGGGTATCGGGTGTCAAGCAGCAAAAGGCCTGGTTGAAGAGTAATGTTTTCGCCTGGCATCTGTAGAACCCCGGTAAGACTGATGAAAAATAAAGCAAGCCTTAGGCAGGGCTGGTGCTGCCACACCTCATCCAAAATATTGCAGCTTTTCTGTTTGAGAGTTCTGTAAGGTGTGTGAGCTTGCAAATTTGCTGTGCGCAAGCTTCAGTTGGTCTTTTTAGAAAAAGCAAGAAAACACTGCCTTGGCGCATCCAGCCCCTTGGGACCGATTAAGGCAGCCGCAATAAAATTGCCCATTGACTCCTTTTTCCAAAGAGCCTCGGGTTGCGTAATGCCTCCTGAAAACTCTGGTTTCCATCTCTTGTCGTATGCTGAAGACAGCACCTTTTTACTCTGGCCTTAGACATGTGAGAGAGGAGTTTGTTTATATCTATATTCTTTTTTTTTAATATTTTGTTATTAGTTTGCAAATTATTATGGGACCACAGGAGCAAGTAAACAATAACAAAAATTCACCATGGATATAATGATGGGGCATACCAATGTATCTGAATATATTAAATAATAACACCCAGTGTAAGACCAGAGCAACCATATTATCTCTAAAAAGAAATCCCGACCAATCTGGATATTTATTTATTTCATTCATATCCTGCCTTTTTTCGTCCAAGGAGCTCAGAGTGGTTCTCCCCCTCCTCATTTAATCCCCACGACGACCTTGTGAGGTAGATTAGACAGAGAGACGGTGGATTGAGGTTGTACTTTCGAGTTAACGGTATAATTTGTGTGTTTTATGTTGTAGGTCGCTTAGAGATTTTTAAAATATTAAGTGGTTTATAACAATTAAGAAATATCAGCAAAAAAAAAAAAAGACAATGTGGGCCAGATAAAACTGTATAATTAATTTTGAAAAATACATTAATAAAACAGCAGCTCAAACTTCAGTAAATAAGACATGACACTAGAACATTTAGCATTCTCCCGGGGCAAATTTGTTTTTAAATAACCACTTGTGTTGTCGGGGGTCAAACACCAGACACTCCACAGATAAGCACAGAGCTTGTGAGATTTCACACGCTTTCAAGCAAAACTTTGCAGTCGTAAGGGCTGCTTTTGAAAAGAAGAGAGAGCTGACATTTTCTACAAGTTTATTTCTTTGCCCCGTATTACGTTATGTTACATTGCAAGAGAAAGATCACTTGTGAGATTTCACATGCTTTCAAGCAGTCATAAGGACTGTGAATGTCGTTTTGAATAGAAAAGAGAGCCGAAACTCTTCGTAAGTGCAATTTTGTGGAGTTTTCGCTTCTATGGAATTGCAACACACACAGCTGACTAGTGCTGAGATGAAATCCCTCCCAAATTCATCACCCCATTCACAACTGTGGGGAGAATGGGGTACTATTGGTGGTGGCGGGGAGCTCACAAAGAGTTTCTTATGTGGTGACAGGAATTCTTGCCGCCGGTGGGGGTGTCGCTGGCAGCAGTGTTATCCTGGGGGGGGGGGGGGGGAGAGAAACAGCCAGCCATCGTCAGGAACTGTGGCAATTATATATATAGAATTTTGGGGCACCCTTTAAGAACCTAAGATGAGCCCTGCCGGATCAGACCAAAGGCCCATTTCATCCTGCATCCTGTTTTTACAAGAGCCAAGCCCCCCACGAGCAGAACCTGAGCACAATGGCACTTTTTGAGGGGTTGTTGTTGTTTAGTCGTTTAGTCGTGTCCAACTCTTCGTGACCCCATGGACCAGAGCACGCCAGGCCCTCCTGTCTTCTACTGCCTCCCGCAGTTTGGTCAAACTCATGTTGGTAGCTTTGAGAACACTGTCCAACCATCTCGTCCTCCGTCGTCCCCTTCTCCTTGTGCCCTCCATTTCCCCCAGTATCAGGGTCTTTTCCAGGGAGTCTTCTCTTCTCATGAGGTGGCCAAAGTATTGGAGTCTCAGCTTCAGGATCTGTCCTTTTGAGGGGACGGGAGCCTAAGTCCATAGGGGGAGGGAAATCAACCCCTGAAATTTGGGCTTGACCCAAACCCTTAAGGTACTGGGTTGGGGAGCCTAAGCCCTCCAGACATCGAGGGACTACAAAGCCCATCATCCCTGCCTGTTGGGTCCAGGCACATCTCAAGGGCCACAGGTTCCCCCAGCCCTTCATCCCTGGGCTAGGTAGGGATTGAATTTAGAAGGGGGGGGATCAAGGCTGTTCTTTGCCTCTTCTGAGAACGCTGGACATTGACGCCCGCCAGATTGTGACGTGATTGGGTGGTGCAGAGTGACTTTGTCACCTTCCCAGGTCCCTTTCCTTCCTTGTGAGCGTGCTTGCATTTCCTGATCTTGACAAACAGCAGCTGTGGCGAGCCAGGTGCGGCTGTGCGCATCCTTCAAACAGCCTTGACGCAAGTGGATGCCTCGTGGAAGGTGTTTTAGAATTCCTTCCCCTGCCTCAGTCTCTCTCTCTCTCTCACTCTCTCACTGCCTGCCTTGGTCTGTTTCCGACAGCCTTGGGGCGGGGAAGGAAGGGCACTGCGGTGCTTTAAAAGAAAAGAGTCTAACCAGGAATGAAAGTTCACAACCTGTTTTCTAGCCAGCACCTCAGGACAGCGAAAGCCACGATTTATGCCTCCTGGAGCCAAACAATTTAATGAAGCAATTTCTCAAACCTTCTCTTGGTCAGAGCACCTTCAATGTAATCCCAAATGGGGGGGGGGGGGAGAAGGCTTAATTGCTGCTAACGACTGCTGCTTAATTCACCTCCAATTTGTATTTTCAATTAGTTTGCCTCGCCACCATCCACACTGCAGCATTCTCTCTCCCCGCCTCATTTTGCAGGCTTAGAAAACCTCTCTGGCAGACTACAGTTCGGTCCTACTCTAGACCGATGTAGGTTCATAAAAGGGCAGCCGGAATTATCAAGGGACGGGGCAGCACTTCTGTACGTTGCAGCATCTGGGACTTTTTAGTTTAGAGAAAAGGCAAGTGGTGTGAAATAAGTTCACTGAAATATGCATATTATGGAGAAAATGGGTAGAGAAAGGTTTTTCTTCCTCTCTCGTAACGCTAGACCTCGTGGCCATCCAACGAAGCTGAATTTTGGGATGAAATAAAGTAACTTATCTATGCATCCCATGGTAGGATTACCATATGTCCACTTTTTACGGGACACATCCTCTTTTTCATGGGTGTAGAGTCATCACAGCGACCCATAGTTAAAAGTAGAAGTCAGCAGATGTGTCCTTTTTTGCTCTTCAAAATATGGCAACCCTACCAGTTAAACTACGTAAGTTTTCTTTGCAGGTTTTCCTTAGGCATCTCAGCCGCTTTGAGAACAGGACAGTGGATTAGGTGGGACATTGGCCTGGTCCAGCAGGTTCTTTTTATGTTTATGTTCTTTGGCAACTAGGGATGCGGGTGGTGCTGTGGTCTAAACCACAGAGCCTAGGGCTTGCCGATCGGAAGGTCGGCGGTTCAAATCCCCGCGATGGGGTGAGCTCCCGTTGCTCGGTCCCTGCTCCTGCCAACCTAGCAGTTCGAAAGCATGTCAAAGTGCAAGTAGATAAATAGGTACCGCTCCGGCGGGAAGGTAAACGGCGTTTCCGTGCGCTGCTCTGGTTCGCCAGAAGCGGCTTAGTCATGCTGGCCACATGACTTGGAAGCTGTACACCAGCTCCCTCAGCCAATAAAGCAAAGTGAGCGCCACAATCCCAGTCAGTCGCAACTGGACCTAATGGTCAGGGGACCCTTTACCCGTTACCTTTACCTCTTTGGCAACTAATCCCTACTCAGAGTAAGCCCATACCAAACGAAGGAACATGACAGACTTGGCGATTGATTTCAGGCAATCTGCTCTGAGCAGGGGCTTAATTTGAGGCAACCCAATGAAACGGATGCACTTGGCAAATCCAGGTTGATTTCAGTGGATCTGCTTCGAGTAGGACTTAATTGGGTACTGTGCCCACCCATCAAAGCTGGCCCATGGAAAGGGTTGAAAGAGACATGGATGGGTGGCACAGCAGAACCAGTTCCCTGCTGTGAACCCTCTGGAGGGCGGGGGGCTGCTGACAACAATGTGCAGTGGATGTTGCCGTTGTTTCGTTGCGCGATGTGTCAACCAGGCCAGGAAATCTCGTATGATTTATTTATGATTCCTTTTTCCTATTCCGCCCTCCCTCCCAGAGGAGCCCTGTGCGGGGAAGGCTCAGAGTGTTCAAACAATGCAATTTTAAAATAAAAAGGTAATTTAAAACATTTCAGAACCATTTAGAACCGTTTGACACACGTCAAACGCATCTTAAGAAAGCTGCCGCGTGCCTTCACAGTTGCACCATTACAAAGTTGCTCTGTACGGTATTTTGCAATACCTTTTCCAGATACCTGCCCATGGGAAACCCACAAGCAGGACCTGAGCAGAACAGCAGCTCTCCCCTCCTGCCACGCTGACTTTGCTTCTTCCTCCACCATGGGCAATATTTCTGAATATCAGTTACCAAAAGTCACAAGTGGGGAGAGTTGCTTTTGCACTCAAGCAAGCTTCCCATTGGTATCTGGTTGGTTAGATGAGCTGATGGCCTCATCCACCAGGCTTCTTGCTGCTCAATTTGCATACTTCATGCAGGCTGAAATGTTCTGCAGTTGCAGAATATCTCTCTCTCGCATACATAGTGCAGAATGATGTTCTTTGGGAAAAACTTTTACTCATGGAAGAGGCAGTGGTTGAGGAATTGGAAGCCAATGGGGCTATTGTTCTGTGTTCCCACAGTTCCTCTGTGCCACACAAAATCCAGCTTCTTGAAAACACAGCTTTTATGGTTGTTTCTAAGTTTCTAGCCCTCATTATTAGGACGATAGAAGGGAGGGGAGTGTGGAAATGACAGGATAAGAAGTCCCAGAGCCTTTTTGTCTCAGGAGAAGTCCGGCCTGGTGAGTGGTGAGGTGTTTGCATCTTAAAAAACGGTGAAAAAGCCCAGTGTGTTCAATTTCAAGGAGTTAAAGCTCCTCCTGGAAGGGGCATCTGCTTTCTCCCACTCCTTTCCTGACAGTCGGGGCCCCAGGCAGATCTATTTTTAGAAAGTCATTGAGAGAACCAGCCAAGCGTGCATCGCACGGCCCCAGCTGGAGTCTTCACAATAAAAATTTGCAGGCGGTCTGGCCGGGGGGGGATGAAGGTTGCACCCTTGTGCACACACACACCCTGCAAAAAAACAAAAATCACAGCAAAGGGAAGGCACTCGGCGTTCATTGAACAAACACTGGATCCTTCCTGGAGCTGAGCCCCGTCTCACCAGGGAGCACCTACATTTTGCAGCTCCATTAGTGACGGGCACCTGGGCAAGCTTTGAGCATGCCAAGCCATCAGTGGCTGCCTGCCCTGGGCATCTTGCGTTGTGAAGTGCTCTTTCGAGGCAACAGCTCCCAAGCATCATTGGGCTGTCACTCCTCTAGGTGACAAACCTAAGATGTAGAATTCTACAAAATGTTGCATTGCAGAGTGCCCGTAGCCCAGGTTCCCCCTGGGCACACCCTCTCATGGGCTACTCCATTCCATTCTTCCCTCTCCTAGGCTACTCCATTCCATTCCTCCTCCCTGTCCCAGGCTACTCCATTCCATTCCTCCTCCCTCTCCCAGGCTACTCCATTCCATTCCTCCTCCCTCTCCCAGGATACTCCATTGCATTCCTCTCCCCTCTCCCAGGCTACTCCATTCCATTCCTCCCTAGTTTTCTCAGATTACCCCCCCCCCTTCCCAACAGTTGGTATGAATGTCAAGCCCGCTGAATGCACACAAACCTCAAAGGGATTTTTCTGGGGTTCCCACCCTTTAAGGCTCTCTCTGAAAAATGGTTTCAATTTGTACTTCTCCAAACCTTCTCCCTCTTGCTCTGGGGTGCGCGATTGCGTTTCGTCTTCACCAGGATCCATACACTTGAGGAGGAGTTTGCTGTTAGTGTGCAGCAGAGCCGGAAATGGTTTTCAGCCCGAGGGCCACATGCCAGTGGTGGGAGGGGCCAGAGGGAAATGTGGGCGGAGCAATGGGTGTAAATTTTGCCTTTGTGCGCTGGGCGATTGGTTTCTGCGCAACTCGAACCCCTCCATCCATCATCCAGGCAAGCAAGAGTCCCAAGGACACATTTTAGAGAGGCATGAACACTCAAGGGAGCATGCAAAAGCTAGGCCACTGTGGGGTGTGGCCTGCAGAAGAGATCCGAGGGCCAGACTGAGAAGCTTGCAGGGCCACCCCCCTGCTCTGTGTTGGGGGAATGGCAGCTTTCCAAGTCAGCATTGAAGGATCCTGGGACAGAAGTGAGGCTCACTTAAAAGGCTTATCGAGGAACCGATTTATCCATGCCATGCAGAAAACTTCTTTTCCCACCTCACAGTGCCATTCAAGGAATGACCAAACCAGGTTTATTTCCCTCTCCTTCTCCTCTTCAGGCCGCAGCGTATGCCTCCGAGGACGGCGTCCTCACGGAAGCCATGATCGACGCCCGGGTGGCCGATGCTGTTCAGCAACACAAGCAGAAGATGGAGTGGTTAAAAGCTGAGGGGGTGGAGCCGGGCAAGAGCCAACCGTTGCCTCTCACGATGGGGAAGGGTCTATGAGGAAGCTTTGGGGGCGGGAGAGGGAAGGACAGGAGAGAACGGGGAGGACGCAACAGACCATTGCGACGTGTGGAGCAAAGGATGCTGGGGAAACCGACTCTCGCCTTGCAGCCGCGGTCCACCTGAAATCATGTCAAAAGTGAACACGACGTCGCGCTGGTGAAAGAAAGGGCCAATCTTTGGAGTCTGCTTTCTTGGGGGTTTTTATATATATATACCTCAGGGTGACACCTTGAATAACCATGTGCGTGTATGTGTGTGTATCAACCAATACATTAAAAAAAGAGAGTTCTTTTTGCCAAACGGCACCCCACCTCAGCACCTTGTGCTTCTGTGTATCTGTTTCTTCTGAACACAACCCCCGTGAACCATCATAAGCAGTCTTGGTTTACATTCTGCTTGGGAAACAAAAAAGGCATTTTCACTCAGTAGATTTTTATTTTTATCGGTCTTTTCGTCGTAGATTAAGTCTTGGAGGAAATTCATGGAGCCACGGCAGCTATATTTCTCCTTCCTCTGTTGGAGGCAGTAAATGGAAGAGGCAGTAAATGCAATAATGTATTTTAATATTTTGTTGGAAGCCGCCCAGAGCTGGGGAAGCCCAGCCACATGGGCGGGGTATAAATAAATTATTATTATTATTATTATTATTATTATTATTATTATTATTATTATTATTATTACCTCTGAATCAGCTCTTGTGCTCGTGTCCTGTATGAGAGCTTCCCATTTGGGGCATCTAGCTGGCCAATGTAAATGCTGGACTAGAAAGGACACTGGCCTGATCTAGCAGGGCTTTTCTTACGTTCTTAGCTTTCTAGCCAGGAGCCCTGGATGCAGACCAGCCAAAGTGGCAACACAGTTAATCTAGCTCAGTTTTATTTACAACAACTGGCAGGATTTTCCAGCCCTACCTAGAGGCCTTGTGATTCCACGTGGGGCCTTCTGCACACAGATTTGCAGCCCCCCCCCATATTTTAGGATCGTAGCACCAAAACATAGGAAGCAACCTTCTGCCAGGTCGGACGCTCAGCATTACCTACACTGACTGGCAGTACCTACCTGGAGATCCTGTGTGTTGAACCTGGGACCTTTTTTTTCTTTTCCATGAAAGCTGTGGCTTGTATTATGAAGCTGTCATACCAGTTCAGACCACCTAGCTGAGTATTGCCTTTGCTAACTTAAGAGTGGCTCTCTGGCTATTACGGTTTTCAAAGAGGTAATCATTCATAGTCTTTCCTGTGCGTAATGGCTGTACGGAACGGCCACGTTCAGAAGCCGTGTGCCTCAGTGCCAGAGAACAACAGAAGAAGGTTGTTGCCCTCATGTCCTTTTGGGTTTAACAAAAGGCATCTGCTTGACCTTTGAAAAAGAAGATTCTGGACTAAATGGAGCTTTCAGCAGGACTCTTAGCATTGATTTCTTGAAGCTGCGGACATGTCCCTTTGATGTGAGGGCGGCTAATCATTCCCCTCTGGACTAACAGCCTCATAGGCAGCTGTTTATGTGTTGCAGGGCAGGTTAAGAAAACAACAACTACCTCTTAATTTGGAGTTGAACGCAGGCTGACCCAAGAGTTCCTGGGGGAGGAAAGCATGTTCCTTCCTTCCTGCCCATTCCATGCAACTTTTTACGTTTACCTTCCTTACCTCTCTGCCTCCCACACACACCTGGCATCAGATTTTTAGTCTACTACACTAAGCGACAGGGTTCTCTGCCCTGGCCACTTTGCTGAGAAGTGCTGGACAGCTCTGAGGAAATTGGCCTTGACAGGAGCTCTGGAAGGAAGCGAGGAGGACAGCGGAGGGCAAGTGGAAATAACTCATTTGGCACCTTTCTTGCATAATCACGAAAAGTAAAAAAGTTCCACTCTCTTCTCCACAGCACAGAGCCTGCTGTTCTGGTTCTAATATTCTAAGAAGGGATCTAAACTAGATCATACATGACCGATATATCCAACCCTTGCTTAAAAACCTCCAAGGAAGGAGAGTTCACCACCTCTTGTGGGAGTCTCTTCCACTATCAAACAGTATTTTCTGTTCTTCCTAACGTTTAGTAAGAATCTCCTTTCTTGTGACTTGAATCCGTTGGTTTGGGTCCTACAGGCTGGCTTCCATGAGGCAAAACCCTTCAGATATTTGAAGATGGTTATTATATTGTCTCAGTCTTCTCCAGGCTAAACAAACCCAACTCCAGACCTTTTTTCATCCTCCTCTGCACACATTCCAGATTGTCAACATCCTTCTTAAGTTGTGGAACCCAGAACTAAGCACAGGACTCTAGGTGTGGGCTGGCCAAGGCAGAATAGAGCTATTACTTCCCTTGATCAGAAAACTAAACTTCTGTCGATGCAGCCTAGAATAGCATTAGCCTCTCTTGCTGCTGCATCACACGGTTGACTTATGCTAATGGTCTACTAAGACCCCTAGATCCTTTTCACATGTACTACTGGCAAGCCATGTGTTCCCCAAATTACATTTGTGCAGCTGGTTCTTCCTACCTAAGTGGGTCCAGTTCCTACATAATGCAGAATGTACCTCCTGATTCCATGCTGTCCGTATGAGGCTCTCACCTGCAGTGATCAAATGGAAAGATAACATGAGATTAACTTTCACGGCTCTGTGTACCAAACGCAGCACCTTGAACTTAGCTCAGTAGCTCATTGGCACCATCTACCTTGGTCAAGGTGAGACATCGCCACAGATTCTTGCTCCTCTGGCCGTCAACTAATATTCCCCCCCCAAAAAAAAATAATAATGCACCAAGCATCTTTCCAACGAGGCGTCGCTTGGCACCTTAGAAATAGGCCAGTGTTGACCTGGCTTTGTGTTTCTGGCTTCCTGGCACCTGCTACAGCAACAGATTGCCCATCTTTTATACCTGCCAGCGCTATCCCGAGCAAAATACAAGCCTGTGATTGATGGCGAAGCCGAGAGGTGGCATGAGAGAAAGAGAACCAATTAGTCTGTCTCCACGATGTGATGCTATCCCATGTCAAAGGTATATTGAGCTGGTATTGGTGGTGACTGCTTGTGATGGATAATCTCATTTCCCTCACCACTTCCCCACGTTCAACCAGCTGCCAGGAAATACAGTTATAATAGGCTTTCTCTACAAGCTCGTAAGTCAAATCATGTCTCCAGATTCAAAGAGTTCTTTCTCTCTCCAGTGCTGGATTGCTTCCATCCTGCTACCAGGCCTGCTTATTTGGTAGTCAATTTAGCACCCCGTTTTTTTTTAAAAAAAAGGAATCCAAGAAGGAAAAAAACCACCCAAGAAATTAGACCCGCTTGGATAATTTCCGATCCAGCTAAACTGGAGGGAAGGAATGTTAAAGCTACATTCCTTCAGTGCCTAAAAGAGGCAGCCTTTGCTGGGCAAAAATGTAGACTCCCAATATTTTAGTAAGCAGAGAAGGCAAACTGGAATTTGAAAGGTATTCGGCCCGGGGGCCACATTCCATCATAGGCAACCTTCCAGGGGCCGCATTCTAGTGGTGGGTGGGGCCTGGGGGAAGTGGGTGGAGCAGTGAATGTGACCTCATTGTTGTAGGCTACATTTCAACCACACACAAGTCGGAGAGATCCATACACACAGAGTGGGGACTCTCACCCCCTTTCCCCACCTCCACCTGGCCAACTCCTTCCTTTACACCTGGGGAGGGGAACCACCTTCCTTTACACTTCACCTTTCCCTTCACAGCTCTCTCAAACCTCTTTTAAGGAAGGGGGGAGGCGCTTCGGAGAGTGGTTTGGCAAACAGCTCTTTGAAATGCCTTTCCCGCTTGCCTGGGCTGCCTGCTACCTGCTTGCTCTCTCACCTGCCAGTCTGTTATCATGCTGGAGTAGAGGCTGCTGTGTCGTGGCGGCCGCATGAACTGCTGCGTGACGACAGCCTTGCCTTTATATACATATAGGAAGATAGCGTACTAGAAGAGCATCGAGCAGCACTTTACGCAAGCTTCCTCTGGATCGTCGGGGATCACAGTTGCTCAGCCTCATACACACACAAGTGCCTGTGTTTTTAATCCTGCCACTAACACCCACTTCCCTCAGGAGGCTTCACGACCTCTTAGGAACGTGGCTAGGCTTGAAGTTGGACGTGAGATGAACACCACTACCAGAGGCAGGATAAATAAGTGGGCTTATTAAGGGGATCTTTATACACCAAGGGAAAAACTAATATCCATATTGGGGACTTAGATGGCACTTTCCACATACTCAAGAGCCACTGCTACTGACTCTAGCCTCTGAATGTCTAGTGCCTTAAACTAATACTCCACCTCAGCCAATTAAGTTCTACACCTTCTCTCTCCAACCAGGCACTGATGTTCAAGGATGCCTTCCTGCCAAGCAAAAGCAATAGTGTGCTGCAGGTTGGGTGAGGGGTCTGGCCTGGGGAGACGGAGGGCAGCCCAGGGAGAGTTCTGGGGGCCGGATGGAGAGGTTTGCAGGGCCACATTCAACCCTGGGCTCAGAGCACTGGTGTTTTCTCATCTGCTCACTGCAAGAACTGCATCCTCCTCGTGGCAACAGGGATGCGGGTGGCGCTGTGAGCTAAACCATTGATTCTCTTGGGCTTGCAGATCAGAAGGTCAGTGGTTCAAATCCCCCTAACAGGGTGAGCTCCCGTTGCTCTGGCCCAGCTTCTGCCAACCTAGCAGTTCTAAAGCATGCCAGTGCGAGTAGATAAATAGGCACCGCTGCAGCAGGAAGGTAAACAACATTTCTGCATGCTCTGGTTACCGTCACAGTGTCCCATTGTGCCAGAAGCGGTTTAGTCATGCTGGCCATAAGACCCGGAAAGCTGTCTCTGGACAAACGCCAGCTCCCTCGGCCTGAAATGAGTGCCGCAACCCCATAGTCGCCTTTGACTGGACTTAACCGTCTGGGGTCCTTTACCTTTTTACATACCTCCTAGTGGTGCAGCAATGAAACTGCTAGCACATTTGCAAAGCTAAGCAGGGTCTGGTCGGGTTGCAGATTGGATGGGAGACCATGTGCGTTGAGATTCTTTCATTGCAACGGGTTGGGCTAGATGACCTTTGGGGGATCCCTTCCAGCTCTAGGATTCTGTAGGCCTGAATGTTCGAAAGAAACGACTTCTTCACGCAGCACCTAGTTAAACTATGGAACTCACTCCCAGAGGAGGCAGTGATGGCCACCAATCTATGCTCTTCCTGCACAGTCAGAGGCAGTATGTTTCTGATTACCAGTTGCTGAAAACCACAGGTGGGGAAATGTGCTCTTGCGCTCAGGTCCTGCTTGTGTGTTCCCCTTTAGAGCATCTGGTGGGTTGCACTAGATCAGGGGTCAGCAAACTTTTTCAACAGGGGGCCGGTCTACTATCCCTCAGACCTTGTGGGGGGGGGCAGACTATATTTTGAAAAACAAAACGAATTCCTATGCCCCACAAATAACCCAGAGATGCATTTTAAATAAAAGCACACACTCTACTCTCATAAAAACACCAGGCAGGCCTCACAAATAACCCAGAGATGTATTTTAAATAAAAGGACACATTTGACTCGTGTGAAAACACGCTGATTCCTGGACCGTCCATGGGCTGGATTCAGAAGGCAATTGGGCTGCATCCGGCCCCCGGGCCTTAATTTGCCTACCCATGCACTAGATCCATCAGGACTCTCCTGCCGAAATCACCTTCCATCATCCCCTTTTTGATCCACTCCTCGCTCTTGTTGCATCAGTGGTACAGAGCACTTTTAATGTGATGGGCGTTTTCTTAATCCTCTTCGAGGAAACCCAGTTCCTTCGAGGCTGCCTTTGGAATGAAAATATATGTACTTCTTTATGACTATCCTTGGAACCAAGATCCGCTCCAAGCACCATTAAAGACAGCTCACAACCCGGGCAGACAAAAGGGGCAAGTTGGCACAAAGGCCCTTCCCTGGCTGCCAGGGAGCCGGCACAACCATCGCCTGCCCGTTCAGGTTGCCAAATTGTGACGCTGTGGAACAATCCTATACCTTGAAATCTCCCAAGAATAGCAGCAGGCAAATTGGTGGTGGTTTCGCCTGCCCATTCTCTCCACAGCCAATGCACCTGGAGAAGGGTAGCCACACAGATCTGCATAATATTTGCAAGTATTGATGTGTATACGGAAGCACTTGCCATCATGTAAACAGAAGGGCAGTAAATCTTAGGGGAAGGCATCCTTTTTCTGTGCTGAAGGAACAGGCACTCTCACCTGCTTCCCTCACCACACACACACACACCTGGCCAGCTCCTCCCACCATTTGGCCCCCAGAAGCTTGCCCAGTAGGGAATGTGGCCCTCAACTATTTTTAAAAATGAGGGTGCTGTTTGAAGTAAGCCCTGCAGATGGAACCAAGAGGGAAGCAGGTCTTCAGACATGTCCCCACCTTCTCTTTCCAACCTGTCGTTCCACCCTGCCCTTGTCTTTCTGTTGCTGAAGCTTTTTGACGTTATTTTGTATGTGTGTCCGTCCCTTGATCAATAACTTCTGGGCTGCTCTGAAAGCAGCATTCACCCCAAGGCGAAGGAACTCTCTCCTGCAGAAACAGAGAAGCATTTTTCTGCAGGGCCTCTTGCGAGAACATAAGAAAAGCCCTCCTGGTCCAGGGTCCTGGCCAACCCCTCTGTTGGAAAGCCCAAAGCCCGACCTGAGCACCACTGCATTCTCCCCAACCTGCATTTTCCAGCAACTGGTGTTCAGGAGCATAGCTGTCTCCCGCCATGGACCAGGCAGAGCACGGGCATTGTGGCTGGCAGCCCTTGAAAGTGTTACGTCTCCATGAATTTATCTCATCTGCTTCTAAAAGCAAATCCAAGTTGGTGGCCCTCCTGCAGCAGCGAGTTCCATGGTTGAACTATGTGCTACATGAAGAAGTCCTTTCTTTATCTGACCAGAAACTTCCAACTTTCAGCTTCACTTGTTTGTTGTTGTTGTTTAGTCATGACCCCATGGACCAGAGCACGCCAGGCACTCCTGTCTTCCACTGCCTCTCGCAGTTTGGTCAGACTCGTGTTTGTAGCTTCGAGAACACTGTCCAACCATCTCGTCCTCTGTCGTCCCCTTCTTCTTGTGCCCTCCATCTTTCCCAGCATCAGGGTCTTTTGCAGGGAGTCTTCTCTTCTCATGAGGTGTCCAAAGTATTGGAGCCTCAGCTTCAGGATCTGTCCTTCCAGTAAGCACTTCACTAGGTTTCCACAAGTTCTGTCATGAGGAGAGAAGCCACGGTGCCGGCCTGTTTTACCTCCAGAGCAGCAATTTTAAGGAGAAAGGTTCGTGGGGATGTTATGTGGATTTTTTTCCAGGGGAGCAAGCCCTTATCTGACAGAATGCCTGGTTTTAATAAATATTCTAATTGTGTAATGTGTTTTATTTTGTAACGTGTTTTATTTTGTCTTAAGTCTCTGTCTCTCTTTTTGGGGGGTAAAGCTACACAAAAACCAATATTTTTATTCATACCCTTGCCATACATAATGTTGCAAACTTCTATCGTGCCCTCTCAGTGGCATTTAAAGTGAGCTTTGAAATTCCAGCGGTGTGCCCTGTGCAACACCAGAAATTTGGCGCAACCCCCAACCTCTCACCTTCCATTGTTTATCACTGTCACAGTGTCCTCTCGGCTTGGCACCAAGTGCGGGAGAACCAGTTCTGCACCCCTAAATCCGCTTCTGGCCCTCCTTCCCTCGTCTTTTCTCTAAACAGAAGAGCCTCAAATGTTGTAAGGTTTCTTCACAGGAGTTGTTCCCCCCCCTTGATATCTGTTTTCCCCGTTCCGAACCTTTTTCAGCTTTTTCCCCCAAGGCGGCTTCTCAGCAAAATATTGTCCTTTCCGTTGTTCCCTGACAACTATATTCAGTGGCAATCTGTGAAGTAGGCTAAGCTGAGAAAGACTGTCTGGCTTGTGAGGTCACCCAATCAGGTTCATAATTTAGCGGGAGGATTTGAACCCCAGTCCCCCAGGTTACAGTCCCGACACTCTAACCACTTACACCACCCTGGTAATAATGTATAGATAAATATACATATAGGATATCAAGAGACGAAACAAAAATGTAGCTTTTATGCAGCGGGTCACATATAATTCTACTCTGAGCAGATGGATCAGAATTAATGGGCATGGCTATCATGGGTCCATTCATTTCAATGGGTCTAACTCTGGCCTGGATACAACCCCAAACCTTTGGAATAGCCTTCCACATCACACACACATTCACAAATCCTCTCTCTGACAGGAACCATCGAATCAAATGAGCCGTCAGATTCATGGGGTTAACTTTGGCAGTAGATTTCTCGTGTTTTGTTTTGTTTTTTCCTTTTAATCACAGACATTGCAATCAAACAATAGAGTAATCACAGACATTGTCAATATTTTTTCAGAAGGAGGGTCTGTCCAATTTCCCCCCCTCCCCTCTTATTATAATTTTTTTTGGTAACATTTAACAAGGGGGCAGCTTCTCTTTCTTTTTTTTCAAAACACAAAGCCTGCAACATTTTAAATCATAATAACAATGGTGGGCTTTCCCCCCTCCTTTCTTTGCCGTGTCTACTTGAAAGTGAGAAGGGTGGAGAATTGGGTTTCTGGCGTGGGGCCCTGATCCTAAGCAGATTTCACTCGGAAAGTCCTTTGTACTGGACGGACCTTACTTCCAAGTAAAGCGGACGCACAATTTAGATGACGAGAGTTAAATGTGCTTAAACCAGAGCAGCCACCGGGTATATTTAATATTTATTGGGCATTCCCGTTATCAGGTGTTTCTCTTCAGCAGACCAGGTACTTTGAGGCAATGAGAAGATTTATTTTTAGCAAATGTATCAGCCCGCTAGTCCTGATTGGTGCATCTCTGTCCTCCGGAAATATGCAAAGAATGAGAGGTTGGACCCTGCAGAAGCAAAACAGCCCCAGGCAGAGAGACCCACTGGATAATTTCCTTTAAAAAATAAAACAAAAGCAAGCCCCTTTCCCTCTTCCTATTGCGCTGGTTCAATCCTGCAACCTCCCAAAGTCTTTCCTAGGTTACTCACCCCCCACACAGAAACCAGCCCCGGTTCTACTTCCATGGCAAACCTCAGATTTCGTACATTAACGCTGCCTCCATCCCTTCGTGGCAAGAGTGTGTACACTTGTTGCTTCGGAGGGCATTTGTATACAACAGCCGTAAGCACAGGCACACAGCCCGCACACTCATTGAGCACCACGTGCAAATAACTAGGGGTACACAGCTCGCACAATCTGTGTTCGCAGATTGTACACATTTTGGACGTAAGGTATAAACACCCCTCAGGTGGAAAGCTGTCATTAGCATTTGCCAGGGCACACGTAAAGCCGCTCAAATAAAAGGCTTAAGCACACTCAACTCTGTGTCAGATCAGGGTCTTCCGCTCCCCTCCCCACCCCCCAAAAAACCCCAATTCCCCAAATCAGCACAGAGACAACATTCTCAATATTGCCTGGCGAGGATGTTCCTTGTTTTAACACGGGTATTCATCCGCACTAATGCATGCATGCAATTCCGTTTGGATTATTATTGATATTTTTTTTCTTTTCTGTATAATTGTAAGCCACCTAGAGTCTATATTTTTTTATATATATAAAAAGAAAGAAAAGTGAAGCGGGATATCGTTTCAAATTCTAAAAATAAATCAACGGTCGAAACGGTTGGCTGGTGGGACATCCGGCATTTGGGAAAAGAAAAAGGCGACAGATGCAAATGGCTTTGTCTGCATTCAAAGTGGGGGAAGTTTGTGCCTGGCGGACAGGAATTCAACAGGTGCAGCTACTTCAGCTTCCTCCCCCCCCCCCCAGTAATGATGGATAAGTCAGCACCTGTTTGATATCTGGCTGCCACATAGCTCTTGCAGGTATGGCAGCAACTTTAATGTCTGGCGGTGGAATTTCTGCCTCCTAACAAAGACCCATGCCCCTTTATGAGCCAGGGCAGTCAAAAGACCACCCCCTGGTTGGATGAGGCCACCTGACACACAAAATGGACCGAGCCTTTTCCCATAAATACGCATTTAAAAAATAAATAAATCACTCTTCATATGGATCCTGGTTGGTGAGTTAATAAACAGGCAGCAATGGAACTGGGAGTTATCTCTGCATGCATGAAAATGGCAGGTGCCCACTTCATGCGTCCAAAAGAAGACATGTGGGCATAAAGTGTCAGAGGCCCAGCACCGTTCCTAAAGTCCTCACCAACCCCACCTCTCACCTTCCTGTATTGAGCAAGGAATCTAGCTGAATGAGCTCAGAAGCCGCCTTGCAATTGAGCAACTGACTGAGGATGCTGGAAGCCCTGTGCCACCAAGGAATGAACAGGTCTGTCCATCTCCCCCCTTTCTCCCCGGCTTTGGACACCCAAAGATTTATATTTTTTAGGACACAGCTTATTCTCTGCCGCTGGAAGCTGTTTTAAATGCGCTTTAAACATTGCATTCCCATTGTTGAAACCCGCCCTGCAGTCTTAGAAGGTGAAGAGCAGGTTGCTACTATTACTATTCTTAAGAATAACAAGAATTAATAATTTCACTTCCCCCAATTTCTCCTTTTTCCAAGCCTAAATTCAGTTCTCCACATTTTCTGCTCCTGTTTACAATTGTGTTTATTATTTTTAAATCCTCATAGAAATCTGTAAGTCTATAAGTCTACAAGTGGCTGGGGAAACCCAGCCAGATGGGCAGGGTATAAATAATAAAATTATTATTATTATTATTATTAAGAGAAGAGTTTGGACTTAATATCCCGCCTTTCACTCCCCTTAAGGAATCTCAAAGCGGCTAACAATCTCCTTTCCCTTCCACCCCCACAATACTCTGTGAGGTGAGTGAGGCTGAGAGACTTCAAAGAAGTGTGACTGGCCCAAGGTCACCCAGCAGCTGCATGTGGAGGAGCAGGGAATCGAACCTGGTTCACCAGATTACGAGTCCACCACTCTTAACCACTACACCACGCTGGCTCTTAAGTCTTTCCAAAATGCACATGCAATTTCCCCTGAAATTTGCATGCAAATTTCCTTGAAATAATGCATTTTGGTGGGTTCTTTAAAAACAAAAATAAAAATCCCCTAATATATGCAATTTGATGCAGGCTTTCCCCTAATGTACACATTTTGTTATGCCCATTACTTGGCTGGAGAACTACATTGCAAAATTTCAGAATTCCAAAAGGCAGGTGTGTCTTGGTTTGCATCCTGTTTTGGGAAGTCCGAATCAGGCAGGTTTGCATTAAAATCCTAAATGAAGCTGATTCCCCCCCCCCTTCGTTTTCTCTCACACACATATACCCCCTACACACTGGGTGCCTCACATGTCCTTTTGAGTGCATGAAAAGGTCTACGGCCAACTCACACGATGATGGTTTGTTCCTTCAACATCCTGAAGCCACGGCGGAGTTAAGCCTTGGAGGTAGCCGGTCTTAAAAATGCTACAATAGTTAGAGATGGGAGTCCCTGACTGTCTGGTCCAGGCGTAGTCACAATCTCCAGCTCCCATCAGCCTCAGCCAACATTGCCAATCAGGGATGATGGGAGTTGTAGTCCGGAAACGTCTACGCTTCTTGGCTATGCCTGGACTCTTGGCCCCATTTCCCATCCAAACAGAAGATTCCAGCTTCCAGCTGAGAATCACCATGGTCTAAAACAGGGATGGGGACCCCGTGGCCCTCCAGGCGTTGTCGGACTGATGGGAGTTGTAGTTGGACAACCTCTGGAGAGCTGCAGGATTCACCACCCCTGGCCAAGAAGACCTTCTGAATCTGGCCAGCAAATCTCTACTTAAAACAGGCACGGAAGAACTTTGGGCCCTCCGGATGTTGTGGAACTACAACTCCCATCATCCCTGGCTATTGGCCATGCTTGCAAGGGCTGCTGGGAGAGTTGAGAGTTCAGCAACATCTGGAGGGCCCAAGGTTCCCCACCCCTGAGTGAAAAGGACAGCGTGATGGGGAAGACCCTTCTCTGCTTGAGACCCTGGAGAGCGGCTGCCAGTCAGTGCAGACAGTACTGGGCTGGATGGACAAAGACTTGGTATAAAGCAGCGCTCTCCATTCTCAAGAAACATATTCTAGCATTGTAGGGAGTTGGACTAGATACCCCTTGGGCAGGCATAGGCAAACTCGGCCCTCCAGGTGTTTTGGGACTACAACTCCCATCATCCCTAGCTAACAGGACCGGTGGTCAGGGATAATGGGAGTTGTAGTCCCAAAACATCTGGAGGGCTGAGTTTGTCTATGTCTGCCCAAGGGGGTCTCTTCCAACCCTACAATTCTATGATTCTACATTCACAACACACATATACAGGGCTCAATGGTTTCACCATGAGACTGATGGCTGGCTGAACTAGCTCTCATTTCACTGCCGTGCACCCTGTCATGTGTTCTGGACAAGTGGTTAAGTTATTACAAATACCAACAAATGCCATTTGGTAATCAACGTGTTTTGAGCTCCTAACGCATTAGCGACGCAACGTTTATCAAGGGATAAATCATTCTCAAGGCAGGGTGATGCGAACAGTTGGCAGAGACACCCAGGGGGGCTGACGTGGTCAGAGATAAGCGTCAACAGGCCCTCAAACACATTCCACAAAAGCCGGTGTCCTTCCGCCTGGCTTCTAACCTGCTTAACATTTTTTTCCACGGCACACCAGCATCGGTCGCTTCTTCCGAGCTGGTAAAAAAATCAGACAGGATGAACTACAGATCCCATTAATTTAAGAAACAGAACAAAATTGTAAAAACGGGGAGGGAGAGGGTGTCGTGACAACAAGCTAGCAACTTGGTTTCAAAGGAACCAAGAATGGGGCGCCGTCTATTGTACGCAACAGAGCTACCGGGCGTTATGAACCTCAAGCCAAATCTGCAACTGGAAACGAGACGCGTTCTGCATCCGGGAAGGGTCTGGGGGGTGGCGGCGGCGGCAGGGCAGGGGGTGGGACATGGACACACTTTAGGCTAAACATTACATCTTCTGTCCAAACTCACCTACGAAGACTTTGAACAACAACAGATTTCCGGAAAAGAAGAAGAAACCCCCCCAAAACAAATAAATAACAAACAAAACGCAAAAAGGGTACATTGGCGTTGCAGGACACACCATCGAGGAGCTTGGTGGGCTGCGGAAGTACAATGCAAATTCTCTTTCCCGTTTTGTGTTTTTTTGTTTACATATATACAGGAGTCCACCAATAAAATGGTAACCACAGTGCAACGTCCCGGGAGCCTCGCAGCCGGGACAGGATTGGATTGTGCATTCTCTGGGTGTGCCGGGCTGACACACACCGATAAGGGTAACTAAACGTAAGTCCTTAAAGTGGCGTCCATTGAGGAACGGGCGGGGCCCCTCGACAGACGGCAAAAAGGCCAAGTTCTACAACCCCTCGACAGTCTTGGGTTTCTTAGAGGTGTCTGGGGCTGGGGTGCCCGTTATGGTACAACTTCTGTTTGATGTGCACCATGTTCCCGGTCGGCTCGTCGTACTGCCGGTGGTGACGTTTCCTGAACTCCTTGAAGTTACAAAATTTTGGAATCCAAGACCAAGTGGTGTCTGTCAACAGAAAGAGAGAGAGAGAGAGAGACTTCAGCAAAAGCTTTAGGTAAAGGTAAAGGGACCCCTGACCATTAGGTCCAGTCGTGACCGACTCTGGGATTGTGGTGCTCATCTCGCTTTATTGGCCGAGGGAGCCAGTGTATAGCTTCCAGGTCATGTGGGCAGCATGACTAAGCCGCTTCTGGCGAACCAGAGCAGCGCACGGAAACGGCGTTTACCTTCCCGCCGGAGCAGTACCTATTTATCTACTTGCACCTTGATGTGCTTTCGAACTGCTAGGTTGGCAGGAGCAGGGACCGAGCAACGGGAGCTCAGCCCGTTGCAGTGATTCAAACCACTGACCTTCTGATCAGCAAGTCCTAGGCTCTGTGGTTTAACCCACCACGCCAAAAGCTTAGCCATGCTTAAAATCCCAGCCCACGATTGTTAAATTTGGTGGTAGATTTTGAGAAGCATTTCTTGTTTATGACTACTTTTGCTAAATTTGTAATAGGGGCTTTTTTTCCAGCCGGAACTATTATTATTATTATTATAATTATTTACTTATACCCCACCCATCTGGCCGGTCCTCCCCAGCCACTCTGAGTGGCTTCCAACAGAATATTAAAAACATGATAAAACATCAAACATTAAAAACTTTCCTAAACAGGTCTGCATTCTAAAAAGAGTGAAGAAATCCCTCGCTGATATACATCAAATTATCCACTGATCTACCAATAGATCCCGATCTATGATTTACCTATCATGATATATGGAGTTTTGGGCTTTGAAACTCTCCTTTAATTTATATGCAAATTTAATCAATTAGCTCAATTTAATTCCTACGATTAGTTAAGATTTATTTAATCAGGCAGCCGTCCTACTTTGAACTACAGAGTCCCCAAAGAGAGGAAATACATCTCCAAAAATCAAACCCATAGGTTTGAATAAAATTTTAATGGACTAATGTTTGCATGCTAGACTCTTTCAGTGTAGAAGACCAGAGATCTGCAGAGATCTGCGGCTGATTTGCTAGTGGTCCAAGTTACTGGTGCTACTATGGGCATAAAAAAGCCCTTAACAGCTTGGGACCAGTTTATTTCTGATTTGCTGCACTCTTGATGGGGTTATAGTCCCTCTGAAGGAGCAGGTACGTAGCTTGCGGGTTCTCCAGGATCCTTTTCTGTCACTTGAGGCTCGGGTGGCCTCAGTGTCACCAAAGCCTTCCATCAGCTTGGGCTGGTGGCCCAGCTACACCCTTCTCTGGGCAGGGATAGCCTAATTTCTTTTTGGTAACCTCTAGGTTAGATTACTGCAAGGCATTATACATGGGGATGCCTCTGAAGAAGGTTCAGAGACTTCAGCTGGTGCAGAATTAGGCAGCCAGGTTGCTCAATGTGGCAAGACGGTTTGGGCATATAACGCCAATCCTGGACCGACTGCACTGGCTGCCAATTAGTTTCCAGGCCCAATTCAAAGTGGTGGTTTTCAGCTATAAAGCCTTAGATGGCTCAGGACCACAAGCACTGCCTCTCCCCATATGAGCCGCCCCAGACCACGAGATCATCTTCTGAGGCCCTTTTTCATGTGCCTCCTCTGAAAGGGGTCTGGAGGGCGGCAGCAAGAGAACGGGGCCTTTTCTGCAGTGGCTCCCCATTCGTGGAATGCTCTGCCCAAGGAGGCTTGCCTGGCGCCTTAATACTGGGGCCATAAATTTGTTGACTCATGGTTCAAACACTCAGGGCTGCATCCAATACAAAGTTCTGCTCGCCCACGTAAAATCAATGGACATGAATAACTTTGGCCCACTAATTTCAGCAGGTCAACTCTGAGTAGGGCTTTGTTGGAGGGGACAACCCTTCGTTTCCGCTGGACATCTTTTATCTCAGAAGCTGGAAAGGTGACGTTCGCCTGGCTTTCCCTTCAACATAAGCACATTTTCACATCCTTGAGGACTAGAAACGTGATCCTCAAAATGGGGATTAAAGTTTGGGGAGCAGAAATGAGGTACCCAGAAACCACGAGGAACCTGCTACCCCTGGCGCACGCGAAAACACCTCCCCTTGGCGCATGGCCAGCGACAGCGAAACCCCTCCGGCAACAGGCCGGTGAGCACTCACTTACCATACCGTCGGCTTGTCCGCCAGGCCCGTACGGCGTAGTGAAGCACTCCATCCATCCACACCAGAAACCAGCTTATGCAGAAGCCCAGCAAGAGTCCCAGCATCAGGTCGATTTCCTGCTTGGTGACATTGTCAGTCACAAAGTAGTTCTCCGACGAATCCACCACGGACTGGTCTCCGTCGTAGGGGATGACGTAATGAACATGGTGCCTGTGAGGTTAGGGAGGGAGAGAGAGAAAAGGAGGAAAGCATCAAAGATTGGAGGGCAAAAAAAGGAGAACAGACGGATTTGCAGCCATTAGGGATTCCGCCCAGGTCCTAGGCCGGTGCCATCAGGTGGAATCCTTGAGCAGTTGTCTGGGCTCTTGCAATGAAACAGGGCCCATAGATGATCGGTAGGATACTGGATTGTTTAAAAACATCAGTGCGTGTTAAGTCCACCCGCTCTGTTGGCTCGCTAACTCCCGTGTCACTGGCTAATACTGCCTCAGATACCTAAACAGGGCTAAAAGGTAAAGGGACCCCTGACATTTAAGTCCAGTCGCGAACGACTCTGGGGTTGCGGCGCTCATCTCACTTTACAGGCTGAGGGAGCCGGCGTTTGTCCGTTTCCGCAGTTTTTCCAGGTCATGTGGCCAGCATGACTAAGCCGCTTCTGGCGAACCAGAGCAGCGCACGGAAACGCCATTTACCTTCCCGCTGGAGTGGTACCTATTTATCTACTTGCACTACGTGCTTTCATACTGCTAGGTTGGCAGGAGCTGGGACAGAGCATCGAGAGCTCACCCCGTCATGGGGCCTCGAACTGCCGACCTTCTGATCAGCAAGCCCAAACGGCACAGTGGTTTAAACCACAGCTCCACCCGCTGTGTGGCTACCTACATCTAAAGCATTATGAAACAGTCATAGCTTCTCCCAAAGGATCCTGGGAGCTGTAGTTTGTTTAGGGTGCCAGGGTGTTTTAGGAGACCCCTGTTCTCCTCACAGGACTATAATTCCCAGACTGGTTTAGCCATCAGTCTCTCTTCCCAGGGAACTAAGGGGTTTGTAGTTTTGTGAGGGGAAATAGGGGTCTCCTAACAACAATGACTCGCTTTGGTCTGTTAAGTTCAACAGGTTCAGGGTGTGCGTGTGACAGAGAGAGAGAGACAGAGAGAGAGAATCCAAATAATACCACCCACAACCAACTGAACAATATGGTCTGATCCAGCATATTTCCCTGCAGGAAGCATTTCAGTTCAACGAGGCTTGCGCCGGTAAATGTCCAATTGGACGGTGTCCCCTTAGCAGAGTTGGTCACAGGGCTCAAAGTAGTTACAGTGGTACCTCTGGTTAAGAACTTAATTCGTTCTGGAGGTCCGTTCTTAACCTGAAACTGTTCTTAACCTGAGACACTACTTTAGCTAATGGGGCCTCCCGCTGCCACCGCAGGATTTCTGTTCTCATCCTGAGGTAAAGTTCTTAACCCGAGGTACTATTTCTGGGTTAGTGGAGTCTGTAACCTGAAGCGTCTATAACCTGAAGCATCTGTAACCCAAGGTACCACTGTGTATTTTATTTACTGCATGACTTAGTTGTGGCATATCTTCCTATGCACATGAAAATGTAAAATGCTGTCACGCTGCAGTTCTTGTGGCCACCAGAAGGTGGCCGCTGCAACTGCAGCATGCTGAATAGCAGGCATGCAGGCAAGTATTTCGTGAAAGTTGCCTGCTGCGAGGTTTAATGGAAGGAGGGAGGAGAGTTGTGGTGGGATATGTGAGAGGGCTGTGACAGGAGGGTGTGTTGTTACATGTGGGAGAAGAGCAGCAGGCAAAAGAGTGAGCAGGGTTGATAAGCACAGCAAGCAGGGGTGGCAGCCCTTTGTGTGTATGTGTATCTCAAAGCCACCTAACCAGGTAAAATACAAACAGGGAAACATAAAAGCCGGAAAAACATAATGTAAAATACAAATCCATTAAATTGATCATAGAATTATAGAGTTGGAAGGGACCACGGGAGTCATCTAGTTCAACCCCCTGCAACGCAGGAATGTTTTGCCCAACATGGGACTTGAACCCACAACCTTGAAATTAAGAGTCTCATGCTCTACCAACTGAGCTATATGGATTGCTCTATATCAGGGGTAGGCAACCCGGGGGCTGGATGCGGCCCAATCAACTTCTCAATCCGCCCACAAATGGTCCGGGAATCAGTGTGTTCTTACATGAGTAGAATGTGTGCTTTTATTTAAAATGCATCTCTGGGTTATTTGTGGGACATAGGAATTTGTTCACCCCCCCAAATATAGTCATGCCCACCACATGGTCTGAGGGACAGTGGACTGGCCCACAGCTGAAAAAGGTTGCTGACCCCTGCTCTATATCATCCAACAGTCTCCCACCCACTAAAATATGAGCAGCGCAGAGTAGAAGAGGCTAATTTAACTACTTTAGGTAAATTACTGGGGAGGGGGGTGGAGAGAGGAGGCCATTTTTATGCTACCCCCTGCAGGTTTTGCAAGGTTACAGGGGAGGCTTCCATTTGGCAATGGGGTGGGAGGGATTCAGGGGGTGGAGCTCATGGGTACCATTAAAGGGACCCTGCCCTTTCCCTCCTCCCCAATAATTTGGGCCAAATGGTTCAGGGTGAGGCCGTAGCTCCGGGACAGAGCGTCTGCCTTGCACACAGAACGCTCCAGTTTCAATCCCTAATGTAGGGTTACCAGACGCCCCTGGTTCCCGGGGACAGTCCCCGGATTTCCAAATCTGTCCCCGGACAAATTCCGTCCCCGGAATGTCCCCAGATTTGCAAATTTGTCCCCGGGAAACGTGGCAGCGGCAGCCTCAGCAGTCCAGAGCCAGCCTGGTAGCGCAGTGGGCTCTGGCTGGCTTCAGGAGCTGCTCGCTGCCCGCTGCTGTGGCGCCCGCCATTTTTCCTTGCTGGAACTTCCGGCAAGGAAAAATGGCGGGTGCCATGGCAGTGAGCAACTCCTGAAGCCAGCCGGAGCCAACTGTGCTACCAGGCTGGCTCCGGACTGCTGACTGCCGCTGCTGCCCCCACTGCCAAAGGGGAACCGGGGACGTCCAGCGGTACAAATCTCCTGCCCCCTTTGTTTTGACTGATCGGGGGAAGCTTGGGAGTTGCGGGCGGGCAGCTGTTGCCCCGTTTTTTAAAAACTCTGCGCATTTATGTTTCACAGGATGTGAAAGAAGGGCTTTGCACCTTGCCTGGCAGCCTTGTGCCCCTCTGGGCAATGGCCCGTGACTCCTGAGCCTCCCCCAATCTGTCAAAACAAAGGGGGATCTGCCAAAACTGTGCATTTATCTTTCACAGGGTGTGAAAGAAGGGCTTTGCATCTTTATACAATATGAATGTGTGCTTGGGCCCAGGGTCTTTTGCCTCACCATCCCCACAACTGACTCCCTGTTACTACTCAGCTTCAAAGAAAAAGAAAAGTGTCCCTGAATTCATTGAAAAAAATCTGGTAACCATACCCTAATGGCATCTGCAGGTAGAGCTGGGAAGGTCCCTTATCCAAAACCCCAGAGAGCTGCTGCCAGTCCGTGCAGGCAACATTGTGATCTGACTCAGCACAATCCCTGGCATCTCCAGGTAGGGCTGTTTGAAAGCCTGGACAGCAGCTGCCAGTCAGTGCAGACGACACCAAGCAGGATGCACCAATCAGCTGACTCCGCATCCGGCCCCTTCCTAAATCCCTGCACCTAAGTGCCTTGTAAACGGTGTCCAGGAACGCTCCGCTGAAGCAGCTTTGTCACCTTGCGTCATGCCACAGCCGCCTCGACCGCAAGCCCCGTTTGGAGGCTCAGGCACGGCTGGGAGGCGTGCTGTTTTCCCACCCCAGCCGTCGACCCTTCCCCAGTTCCCTCTCTGCTGCGCTCCCGGCCTCTTCCCTCTGTTCAGCCAGCCCCTGGGACCACCCTGGCGGCGCACCTCGCTCTGGCAGCTGGACAGCCAGGCTGCAACAGAGAAGAAGGACGCTCAGCATCCCCCACATCCCCCTCGGCAACGCAACAGCCCGCATCGAGCCACTGCAGAGTCAAACTTGGTCACTGCAGCAGCAGCGAAAGAGCACATCTCCCGATTACTTCCAAGCACAGCGGCAGGAAAGCGCTCCCTCGACTCTCGCTCCCTGTTTTGTCAGGGACAGGTGCCACTCCTCTTTGCGCCCACGGTGGCGAGATGCTAGGGGGGTCCCTTAAAATAATGAAAAGTGTTTCCGCATCTCCATATGGGCACAGAGCTTCTGCATCAAGGCACAACCTTGCCCAGATGTCAAAGAAGTTTCGGTGGAGTGGGTGTGCGTTTGCAAACCCCCCAAGTCTTCCTGTTTTCCAGAGACAGTCCCAGATTTAGAGAAGCCGTCCTGGTTTCTGATTTGATCCCAGAATATCCCGCTTTTCCTTAGGATGTCCCTGTTTTCATTGGAGAAATATTGGAGAGTAAGGAGTTATGTGACCCCTGAGCCAAGGGGGTATACAAGCTTTAGAAGAACATCTGAAGGCAGCCCTGTATGCTGAAGTTTTTTTAAATGTTTAATGTTTTATTATATTTTTATATAAATTGGAAGAATGGCTGGGGCAACCCAGTCAGATGGGCAAGGTATAAATAATAAAAGTATTATTATTGTTGTTCTTGTTATTCTTGAATAGGACGTCCCTGTTTTCATCAGAGAAATGTCGGAGGGTATGCATTTACCCAGAGGGCTCCTCTAGATAACCTGTTTCTTGAGCCTTCATCCCAATTTGCTCGCCCAAATCTTACATGGAGGTTATCTGTGCTTATGGTGGTTACAGAGTGGTTCGATGTGGGCATACTTCTTCGCTTCCAATCAGTGTCTGTCCTGTAACTTCCTGCTGAAATAATTGTTCCGGCTTATTTCTCATTGTAAGAACCTAAAAAAGGAGCTTGCTGGATCAGACCAGTGACCCATCTTGTCCAGCATTCTGTTCTCACACATTGGCAGACTTTGGGCTCTCAACTTTCAGCGGCGCCTTGTGCTGCGCTAAAATCCTGTGCCTGTTGCCTCACTCCATTCCACAGTACAGTTGTGGCACTCCCTACAGCACGGCACCCAATGCACCCGAACCGGTCACGCCACCCTAAACTGCCTTTGCTCACAGTGGCCAACCAGATGCCCCCATAGGAAGACCAAAGCAACTCTCCAGCAACTAATATTCAGAGGCAACCTCCCTCTTCTGGTGGAGAGTGAACATAGCCACTGATAGCCTTGTCCTCCATGAACCTGCCTAATTCTCTTCTAAAGCCATCCAAGAATAAGAATAAGACCTGGTAGCAGTGGTGTAGCATGGGTTGTCAGTACCCGGGGCCATGCGGAGGGAGGGAAATGGGCTGAGTACGCATGCACATTCAACTGTCTGCAGCAGTCCAGGAGATCGCAACCGCAGAGATAAGAAAAGAAGAGTCGTTCCATTATCTGGAGAAGTCACTTCCTGGTTTGCATGGAGAAGCTGTTTTTAACGGAGCCAAGTGACGGAAGCATGCAGATGTATTGAAAGTTTGCGCCCCCTAACAATATTGCGCCCGGGGCCCCACCAATACATTACGCCACTGCCTGGTGGATCGAGCCAATGGCCCACCTAGTCCAGCTTCTTATTCTCACAGTGGTCAACCCAGATGCCTGTGGGAAACCCACAAACAGGATCGAAGCACAAGAGCGTTATTCCTCCCTGTGGTTTCCAGCAACTGGTACTTAGAAGTATATTCCGACTGTGGAGGCAGAGCATGGCCATCATGGTTGTAGCCCTTGATAGCTTTGTACTCCGCAAATTTGTCTCTCCCTCTTTTGAAGCCACCTAGGTCGGTGGCCGTCGCTGCCTCCTGTGGCAGAGAGTTCCATAGTTTAACAATGCGCTTTTGCCATGCCGCGATGCAAGAGTGCTCCCCTGGATGGCAATCACGCAGTTATACAGAGGAAGCATCGCAGAACAAGTAGTAGAGCAGAACGCGGTGCAGACAGTCCTGAACAAATCTACTGCTAATACGCTATTATCGCGGCAATGGCATGTTGCAGAATATGCCCACATTAAAACCCCCAGAACTGGAAAGACACTATGCCTGCTCCTTATCGAGCCTTCTTTCTGATTTGCTTGCAGGGTCTTCCTATTAATCACGCCTTCCTCTCACCCTTTTCCGCATAGAATCACAGAATTATGGAGTTGTGTGGGACCCCGTGGGTCATCTATTCTAACCCCCTGCGATGCACTTTCCTAACCACATAAAGCCTGTTTGTTTTTAAGTGGATTGGTTGCGCCAGCGGGCGCTTTGTTCCACTGTGAATCGAGTGAACTTTCATTTCCGCGGTGGCCTCAGCAGTTCACTCCTCCTAGGCCCAGGGGTCAGCAAACCTTTTCAGCAGGGGGCCGGTCCACTGTCCTTCAGACCTTGTGGGGGGCCAGACTATTAAAAAAAAAGAAAGAACAAATTCCTACGCCCCACAAATAACCCAGAGATGCATTTTAAATAGAAGGACACATTCTACTCATGTAAAAACATGCTGATTCCAGGACTGTCCACGGGCCAGATTTAGAAGGCGATTGGGCCGGATCCGGCCCCCGGGCCTTAGTTTACCTACCCATGTCCTAGGCACACATTTGCAGAGACTGAACTGCTGGAGGGAAGGGGCAATGCACTGAGATCTTTGACGCAGAAATACGGAAACATTGCTGTAATGTATTTTGAGGGTCAGCTCTTCTATAGCAAAGACCAACTCCATTCATTCTGGGATTCAATGTTCTATGAAACCTCTCTCTCTCTCTTTTAATAGAAAAAGGGAATTGTCAGGTGAACTAAGGCAACGTCCCCTGCTTCAGAGGCCGGCTCAGGACAGGCAATTGCTGAGTCAATGAACAGAGGCAGGAATGGGGAATCTGTGGCCTTTCTGGTTGCTGCTGGGATTTCAGCTCCCACCAACCCCAAGCAGCAAAGCCAACAGTCAGGGATGATGGGAGTTGTAGTCGACATCTGGGAGCTTCCCATCCCTGGAATAATGCCCAGGTGGAATAAAGGCTGCTTCTGTAAGTGTGGAAACGGAATTGGGGGTCTTTGGTGTGGAGCATAACAGATCCACCGCTTTCATTTGTGAAATCAGCCTCCAGGCGCCTTCCAAAGTGGTGGGGGCACTTCTGGTGTTGCAGTTCAGTCCCAGAACAGCTGCTTTGAATTCAGAAGGTCCCAGGACCACCCCTTTGCCTTCTGAGACCTTAGCAGGACTGCTTGCACATTTTCATGCATAAGGACTAGATACTTGGGCTTTTTTCCAAAAAAAATGAAAGCTGGGATTCCCAACAACAAGGATAAATAGGATTCAGAAGGAAGCTGCCTTCTATCAGTTCAAGCCACTGGCCTATCTAGAACAGTACTGTCCACACTGACTGGCAGCAGCTCTTCGGGGTTTTAGGCAGCGGTTTTCCCCAGCCCTACTTGGAGATGCCAGGAATTGAACCCGGGACCTTCTGAATGAGAAGCGGATGCTCTGCCGCTGAGCTACAGCTCTTTCTCTACAGCCTGCCAAACTCCTTGGAAAACCCCCTCATTTCTGATGACCCTCGGAGCCCCTTCCAATTCTATGACTGTATGATTCTATTCACAGGGACTGATACATTTTGTCCAGGGAGCTATTAATGGAACAGAGGCATTGGTGGGTGGACAGGGGTGGGGGGAAGAGGTACAGTCCTGGCTCACACCAAGGGAATCTGATTATGGAAGGTGGAGTTTGCCAGCTTGCATTGGCAACCAAATACTTCCTTATGAGCAGGGAGCCCAAGTCACAAATTCTCCCAGCCAGTTTCCCATTTGCTTAAATTAGCATCGTTCGTGAGAACCGGATCCATTATTACAGGGCGGGCAATGGTACTTCTCGCTTCTGCAAAGGCTACCCAATCACTGCTCTCTTTGGCATGAGTTGGTGCAGGAAGAACCGCAGCTCAATGGAATGATCACTTGCTCTGCATGTAGAAGGTCCCAGGTTCAATCCCCAACGTCTCCAGGTAGGAGAGCCAGACCTCTGCCTCAAACTCTATACAGTGGTACCTCGGGTTACAGATGCTTCAGCTTACAGATGCTTCAGGTTACATACGCTTCAGGTTACAGACTCCGCTAACCCAGAAATAGTACCTTGGGTTAAGAACTTTGCTGCAGGATGAGAACAGAAATCGTGCAGCAGCAGGAAGCCCCATTAGCTAAAGTGGTGCTTCAGGTTAAGAACAGTTTCAGGTTAAGAATGGACCTCCAGAATGAATTAAGGTACCACTGTAGAGAGCCGCTACCAGAGAGTACAGACAACACTGAGCTCACTACACCAATGGTCTGACTAGCAATCAGGCAGTTTCCTTCATTTCCAAGAGCCTTTTTGGGAGCTTTGAGGTGCTTTCCTCATTGGGAACAAGTTCCACTGCGTTTAATCCTTCCCAGAAAGTGTGTTTCAAATTGCAGTCTTCGTTCCCCTTTCTACAAACGTACTCAGAGCAACGTTAGATCTCCATAGCACACAGCGCTTTAACTGGTGATATTAAAAACGCAAGTCCTTGCCCCGAGGAGCTGAGAAACTCAGAGGAAATCAGCTTCCAAGGCAGCCTTTCCAAACCCAAAGCGCAGGAAACTGCCACAGACATCACACAGGTTCCAAGTACAAGAGTCGATCTCCCCACTTGTGATTCGCAGGAGGAAGAACATTGAGATCAGGGTTAAAAAGGTAAAGGGACCCCTGACCATTAGGTCCAGTCGTTACCGA
>JAXCMG010000100.1:4753848-4775847 GCA_034642415.1 Podarcis siculus
TATTATTATTATTATTATTATTATTATTATTATTATTATTATTACCATCACAGCCTCCTGGGGCAGTGAGTTCCATAGTTTAACTAAGCAATGTGGGAAGAAGTCCTTCCTTCCACTGGTCCTGAATCGTCCAACATTCAGCTTCACCAGATGTCCACCGTTTCTCGAGTTACGAGACAGGGAGAAAAGCTTTTCTCTGTCTGTTCCTGTGCTTCTGTCATGCCTCCACTTTTGGCTAAAGTAATTTCCAAAAAGCCCCAAACCTTTTCTCACAGGGGAGTCGCCCCACCTCCTTGATCACCCTGGTCTTCCTCTTCTGAACCTTTATAATATCCTTTTCTGAGGCAACCAAGTCGTTCAAACGACAAATGCGTCTATTGACAACAAGGTTGGGGGGGGGGGGGGAAAAAGCCAAAAGAGGGGAAAAACCCCGGGGGGGGGGCAGACATGCTCTCTGCCAGCGTCCCAAAAGACGAGGTGAATTAAAAGGCAATAGAAGTTTCCATGGCTTTTTAAAAGGGCCGATCGATGGGATAATTTTCCTAAGTTGATCGCTGCTGATAGCAGCAAAAGCCAGCGCATTAAGGCAGGCCGGGCACTGCCCGCCTTTTCCCTGCGCCAGGCTGCTAACAAGGTCATTGGAAAGACCCCCACAAGGCTGTTCATGCTCCATCGTGTTATGTGGCGATTACACGAATCCATTAGTGGCTGCGCTTATTCGCAAGGGGCTTCCCAGAGTCACCCTGCTTGCAGATCTCATCCTGCCTCCCTCTCTCTTTCTCTCTCTCTCTCACACACACACTGGAGAAAAATAACAGTGATAACAATTCCATAACTGGACATCTGCGGCTCTCCACAGCCAGACAAATCAAGCATCTGTCCTACCCGGAATGGAGTATCCGGTGAGGAATTTGGCACGCAAAGAACCTCGGTTGCTTTCCCTCCCTAAATAGGTTTCTAGTCCTCATGGCTTCCAACTTTGGGCACCTGTATCTTGCTTGCCTGGATAGAGGATGGAGAGGGGTGTGTTCAAGCATATGCATGTGGGAACCAGCTTATTGGACAAAGGCAACGTTTGCATTTGTTGCTCCGCCCACTTTTGAGATGGGTGGACCAATGGTGAGGCAGGTGCCTATATCCGCACGCCCCCTTACCCCGGGATCTGATTCCTTTTTCACCATTGAGCCCTGTGTTAGCCACCTTGAACTTTTAAGAAAGGCAGGACAGAAGAGTTTTCAAGAAATCAGTGCCCTCTGTGCCCAGCTGGCAGCAAGAGGTCGCTGCCATCTTTCCTGCCACTTGGAATTGAACCCGGGAAAATTCACATCCAAAACTGACTCCATGGCCACTGCCTCTCTCCCCTGTGCAGAAAGATGCCTTATAACAAGCCACACCGTTGGCCCATCAGGCCCCATACTGTCTACACTGACTGGCAGTGTTTCTCTCTAGGGCGCAACCTCCTCCTTTGATGAGGAAGGACTGTAATGCAGTAGTTTAAGCAACTAAGCATAGAGAAGGTCCCAGCATCTCCAAACAGGTCTGAGAAAGAGGCTCTCTCTGAAACGCTGCAGAGCTGCTGCCAATCTGTGCAGGCAATACTGAGCTCAATGGCACAATGGTCTGACTCAGTATAGTTACAGGCTGCAGGCTGGGAAGTGCCCCTCTCTGAAAGGCAATGAAAGGCATTCATTAGTCGATTTCCCAAGGTTTAAGGTGGCTTGAGTTTATCGTTTAAAACAAAACTTAAACAATATAGAAAACACAGATTTAACAGAAACATGCAAATAGACTAACCAGCCAAGCCAAAAGCTAGACAGAAGAGATATAAGTGGGCTATTGTTTCGATGTTTTGTTTTTAATTATTTACTTGTTGTTATCCTGTACAGTGGTACCTCGGGTTAAGTACTTAATTCATTCTGGAGGTCCATACTTAACCTGAAACTGTTCTTAACCTGAAACACCGCTTTAGCTAATGGGGCCTCCCACTGCCGCCGCACCGCCAGAGCACGATTTCTGTTCTCATCATGAAGCAAAGTTCTTAACCTGAAGCAATATTTCTGGGTTAGTGGAGTCTGTAACCTGAAGCGTATGTAACCCAAGGTACCACTGTATTTTGTTCTGTGAACCGCCCTGAGACCTCAGGATGAAGGGTGGTCTGTAAATCGAATCAATAAATAAAAGTAAATAAATAAAATAAAAAACCCTGGAGAGAGACACTGCCAGTCCGTGCAGGCAATACCAAACTCAAGGCTTCAGTCCTCTGACTCCGCACAAGGCTGCTTCCTACACCCTAGAAGCAGCCAAGCCTTTTGCAAACCCGGCAGCGCAATGGATGCCGGCGTTCGGTGCTCACGGCGAACGTGCCCCTCCGTGTCACTCTGAGAAGTAGATGCTCCCATCACAGGTGGCTCTGAGGATCAGCCGATCGTTATCGCAGCCACTTTGCCAGATTTCCCCAGGAGCAGGGATCCAAATTCGATATTATTATTTTTCCAGAGTGCAAGAATGTGGAGAGAGAGAGAAAGAGAAGCAAACCACCCAGATCGGCTGGTAGGCCTCTCTCCTGACACACGGGTGAGCATAACGCCGACTGACAACGCAAGATGGGGAACGCAGAAACGGTCTTGAATTCATTAGCTGGGGGAAAGTGTGTCACTCTATAGAGCCGGGCCGGGAAGACAAGAGACGAAATCAGACAAGGCTCCACACACTTCCCTGCTTCTAATTCACTCCCTTGTCATCGCTCCTGCCCACCCTCCGGGCTCGTTCTTTTCTGGTTCCCGGCAAATGTCTTGATGCCGCCCCGAGAGATTATGCAAGCCTCCGCGTGCGGCGCTTGACACAAGGCTAGCCCGGCTGAGCCCAGAGCCAGGCAAAATCCACACTCCGGCACTGAGCTACAGTATAAGCCCTTAAAAACGGACTGAGGTTCTAGTCCTCAAGGTTCTGAATCAAGGGCAAACGTCAATCGTCTGGGAAGATCATACCTTGCAACATTCCTCTGATGAAAATAAAGGTAAAGGGACCCCTGACCATTAGGTCCAGTCGTGACCGACTCTGGGGTTGCAGCACTCATCTCGCTTTACTGGCCGAGGGAGCCGGCGTACAGCTTCCGGGTCACATGGCCAGCATGACTAAGCCGCTTCTGGCGAACCAGAGCAGCGCACAGAAACGCCGTTTACCTTCCTGCCGGAGCGGTACCTATTTATCTACTTGCACTTTGACGTGCTTTCGAACTGCTAGGTTGGCAGGAGCAGGGACCGAACAACGGGAGCTGACCCCGTCGCCGGGATTCAAACCGCCAACCTTCTGATCGGCAAGTCCTGGGCTCTGTGGTTCAACCCACAGCGCCACCCGTGTCCCATGATGAAAATAGGGATGTCCTAAATAATGATAATTATACTCCACCCATTTGACTGGGTTGCCCCAACCACTCTGGGCGGCTTCCAACATATATAAAAATATAATAAAATATCAAACATTAAAAAACTTCCCTAGACAGGCAGTGTTCAAAATTCCCATTACTCTAGGCGCATTTTGCGACAAGGAATTTCATTAGCGCGGGCAGTTTCTGAGCTCTGGGTGCCTAAGATTTCAGATTAAAACCGCGGAGTGGAAGGAAAGGAGGAGCTTTTCTTGCCTCCCCACTTCCAGCTACTCTCTGAAGACTAGAGAAGAGACCCTCTGAAGAATATTAGGGGAGTGGGCAGGGGAAGGACTAGACCGTGTGAAAAATGAACATAATATTTTAGCTGCAGTTCATTCATCTTCAGCTGTGTATTCTTGTTACAAAAAAAGCAAACCTAGGCATTCCGTTGTTGCGTCCCTAACCTGGGTTTAAGGTGCCGTTTAGCTCCTAGCTTTCATAGCCCAGTTTCTAACACTGTAAACAGGGCTGCCTTCAGATGTCCTCTAAAGGTTGTATAGTTATTTACCTCCTTGGCTCAGGGGTTGCATATCTCCATCCCCTCCAACATTTCTCTGATGAAAACAGGACACCCTAAGATTCTGGGATCAAATCAGAAACCGGGACGGCTTCTGTAAATCCGGGACCGTTCCTGGAAAATGGGGACACTTGGAGGGTCTGGAAGAAGCCTGGAACTCAGCTGGAAATATAACGTTTAAATGCATTATACAAATGTGACACTAGATGGCGATGGTTAGCTTATGGCAAATTCAATATATATATTTTTAAAGGTTTTTTAAAAGCATTTTTACAGCGTTTTTTATTTGTGCCTAGAGGGACGCGGGTGGCTCTGTGGGTTAAACCACAGAGCCTAGGACTTGCCGATCGGAAGGTTGGCGGTTCAAATCCCCGCGACGGGGTGAGCTCCCGCTGCTCGGTCCCTGCTCTTGCCAACCTAGCAGTTCGAAAGCACGTCAAAGTGCAAGTAGATAAATAGGGACCACTCCGGCGGGAAGGTAAACGGTGTTTCCGTGCGCTGCTCTGGTTCTCCAGAAGCGGCCTAGTCATGCTGGCCACATGACCCAGAAGCTGTACGCCGGCTCCCTCGGCCAGTAAAACGAGATGAACGCCGCAACCCCAGAGTCGGCCACGACTGGACCTAATGGTCAGGGGTCCCTTTACCCTTTACCTTTAGATTCCGCCCTAGTCAGTAATGACTGTTAGCACTTTAAAGGCAGCCCTTCCTGGACAGACTGGAGATTGAACCTGCATCTTCTGCCTGCCAGGCAGCTGCTCCAATCCTGATCTGTGGTCCTTTCCTGGAGACAAAGGAGCATAGGAAGTTGCCTTATCCCGAGTCAGCCCACTGGCCCAGCAAACTTAGCATCACCTACACTGAATGGCAGTGGCTCTCCAGGGTTGCACGTCAGGGGCAATCCTTGCTCTCCTGGGAGGTGCCAGGAATTGAACCTTCTGCAGGCATAGCAGGTGTCCTACCACTTGCCTTCTTTAATCCCCCAATTGGCCGTGAAGCTCCCTGGGCGACCTTGGGCCAGTCACTGCCTCTCAGCCCAGCCTACCTCGCAGGACTGTTGTTATAGGGATTAAAGATGGAACGGGAAGAACTTTGGAGGACACGCAATACATTTACAGATGCTTCAGGTTGCATTTTTGGGGAGTTACAGACGTGCCAAAACCCAGAAGTACTGGAACAGGTTACTTCCGGGTTTCAGCGGTCACACATGTGCAGAAGCGCTAAATCACATTTGCGCATGCGCAAAAGTGCCAAATCGCAACCCGCGCGTGCAAAGACGCAATGCTGCGGGTTGCGAACGTGCCTCCCGCACGGATCACGTTCGCAACCTGAGCGTCCACTATACAGTGGTACCTCGGGTTACAGACACTTCAGGTTACAGACGCTTCAGGTTACAGACTCCGCTAACCCAGAAATAGTACCTCGGGTTAAGAACTTTGCTTCAGGATGAGAACAGAAATTGTGTGATGGCGGCGCAGCAGCAGCAGGAGGCCCCATTAGCTAAAGTGGTATCTCAGGTTAAGAACAGTTTCAGGTTAAGAACGGACCTCCAGAACAAATTAAGTTCTTAACCCGAGGTACCACTGTAAAGAATAAAAGAGCCTGGGAACGGGGGAAGAAACTTCACCAACGTCTAGGCCAGACTTCACCAACCTAGTGCCCACCAGCCAGGTGTTTTGGACAGGCAGTGAGGGCGCCAGGCATAGACCCCATCCAAAAATCCGGTATGGAGGCTGCCTAGAACAGGGTTTGTGGAGCTGCACATTGACTCTATCTCCCCAGCAGGGCTGGGGATTTTCATTTATTCAACAAAATCTATATACCACAACTGTAAAACAGCAACCGCAGCAACGAACAAACCACTAAATGGTTTACAAAAGCTTTAGAATCATTGATGAAAATGACCAGCGCAAAACCATATATTTAGAACGATCCAGAATATGGCGAAAATTAGCAGAGATGGAGATAAAATATCTACATGTCTAGACAGACTTCCCTAAACGAAAATGTTTTTTAAGCCGGCACCAAAAAGAAGATTGCAGAGGTGACCGTGAAGGGACAGGAGAACCCTGACAATTCCTATTTCTCTCAGTTTCTAAAATCTGAATCTTATACTCAGCTCTCCACAACCCTACATCTGTTTGCATTCTGGTGTGATTTTCTCACCTTTTCTCGCATGCAGTTCTTGCCCATTATTCATATTGTTGCAAAGCAATTTCCCCTTACGTAATGCATGTCCAGATTTAATTTTTACGAATATATGCATTTTTATGCACACTGTATCCTAATAAGATGCAATTTTGGTACACATTCATCAGCTTGACCTGCGTAGAAAACTTCAGAGAAGCACGGATTTCAAAGGTTGGGGCACTTTGGTTCTTGTATTTTTTCCAGAAAGTGCATGTAAATTCACCTCTCAATGTGAACTCAGTCAGATTTCTCCCCCACCCCTAAAATACAGCCAAGGGTCAAGGATGACAGGAGTTGTGGCCCTTTCAATATTGCTGGATTATAACTCCCATTGTCCTCCATCAATAGTCATGCTGGCTTAGGGCTGATGGGAGTCGGAGTCCACCAACATTCAGAAGGCAATATGACTCTCGTCCAACACCTAGACCTCCCCATACAGACTGTGGGAGCCTTCTCCTACAAGGGATGCAAAAGCCACAAAGTTGTTTGGTTTTTTTGGGGAGAGATATTGCAAAGGGGTGGGAAATGGGGTGGTTATAAACAACGTACCATGTGCCCCAGGTTGTCAACAGATCAAAACAAACCTCGCTAGCTGGAAAAGTAGTCGTGAAAACGATGTATAATTGCTTCCTAACTCCTACCAAAATAGCAAAAAATGTATAGGACTGCTACAAATATCTATTGGCAGTGTAAAGAGAAGGAAGGCACATTCTACCATATGTGGTGGGCGTGAAAGATGACAAAAGCATATTGGGAAATGATTTATAATGAGTTGAAGAAAATGTTTAAAAAACCAGAAGCCGTTTTATTAGGAATTTTAGGTCCAGAAATACCAAAGGAAGAGAAAATATAGTTTATGTACACTACAACAGCTGCACGGATGCTGCTGGTCTAGAGATGGAAGGAAGATAATGTACCTACTAAAGAAGAATGGTTAACAAAGATGATGGACTATGCTGAAATGGCAAAAATGACCAGGAAGATCAGAAACCAAGAAGATGATAAATTTAATCAAGAATGGGGGAAATTTATAAGTTACTTAAAAGAACACTGTAAACAATTAAAAACATTGGCAGGATTTTAAAAACACTTGCAATGTACCAAGAACTATGGTAGAACTGAGTATTAAGGAAATACAGGGTACCTCGGGTTACATATGCTTCAGGTTACAGATACTTCAGGATACAGACTCTGTTAAGCCAGAAATATTACCTCAGGTTAAGAACTTTGCTTCAGGATGAGAACAGAAATTGTGCTCCGGCGACGTGGCGGCAGCAGGAGGCCCCATTAGCTAAAGTGGTGCTTCAGGTTAAGAACAGTTTCAGGGTAAGAACGGACCTCCGGAACGAATTAAGTTCTTAACCCGAGGTACAACTATATGGTGAACATTATACAATGCAGTTGGGAAAGAATAACTATGGAACTATGGAGGGAAGTCAAGGGATTCGGAGAACCCTATGTGTTTCTGATGATTGATTTACGTCTGATTCTAATTGTTAAATGTAAAAACTGAATAAATATCTATATATTTAAAGGAACAGTAGTCAAGTCAGATGTGCACACTGACATCCGTGTGCAAATGCTGGCTTTGGGTTTCAGAGGGTTTGGGGGAGAGCTCTCCTCAATGGCTGCTTAGCGGGGGTCTCACTGTAGACCCCCCCTCCCTCAGTCAACAGGCCTACCTCCTCCATGCTGCCACGGTCACCAGCTGCTGCTCCCCCTTCTGCTTGCTCCTGATGCCACCCACCCACTGGCCGGATGACAAGGCGGCAAGCAAACAGATGGAGGACGCTTCTGTTGAGCCCCCACCTCCATCGCCCCATCGCTGCCATTCACCTGCCCACCCAATGGGAGCCAGAGGAGGAAGGCAGGCAGGGACTGCAGACCCAGAAGGGTCCCTATTTTCCAAGGACAGTCCCAGATTTACAGAAGCCGGTTTCTGATCCCAGAATGTCCTGCTTTTCCTTCAGACGTCCCTATTTTCATTGGAGACATGTCAAAGGGTATGGAGTCATGTAGCCAAAGAGATAAGATATAATAAAAACTTGAGAAGGCATCTGAAGGCAGCCCTGTATAGGGAAGTTTTTAAATGTTTTGTTATGTTTTTATATACAGTGGTGCCTCAGGTTACATACGCTTCAGGCTACAGACGCCGCTAACCCAGAAATAGTACCTCAGGTTAAGAACTTTGCTTCAGGATGAGAACAGAAATCGTGCTCCGGTAGCCCGGCGGCAGCGGGAGGCCCCATTAGCTAAAGTGGTGCATCAGGTTAAGAACAGTTTCAGGTTAAGAACGGGCCTCCGGAACGAATTAAGCTCTTAACCCGAGGTACCACTGTATGGTGGAAGCTGCCCAAAGTGGCTGGGCCTTCCCAGTGAGATGGACAGGGTATAACTAAAATGATGGTGTTGATGATGGAATAGGACATCCCCATTTTCATCAGAGAAATGTTGAAGACGCCAGCCCCGCTCAAAGGATTGCCTCAGTTTTCCAAGCGTTTCACAAAAGGTTCTATTCTGCCCCCACCCCCAGCAAAATCTGCTGCTTTTGTTTGTTTGCTTTGGCAACATTCTTCGGCTCTGAGACTAGCTGTTCATTTGCAACGTGAGATGCAACTGGCGCCGCCTCGTTTCTCTGTTCAAGGATCACAATCTGCTCTTGAGTTGCTTTGTACCCAGTACCAGAGCATATGCCCATGCTGCCCAGAGTGGGCACGCTCCCGAGGGGGGCATGGCACGGAGGGTGTCCTCCCAGGCGCGGGATAGCCATTTGGGTGCCCGGCACGGCGTGCGTGCCCTGCAGCCAGGGGCGGAGCGAGCCGCCGATGGCGGACATTTGGCGCACCGCCCGCCCACAACTCCCAAGCAGTCAAAACGAAGGGGGAAGGGGGAAGGCCGCTGGCAAGGCGGCACAGCTCTGCCCCTTCCCCTGACGGCTCAGGGTAGGCTTGGGAGTCGCGGGCGGGTGGCGCGCCAAATGACCCCCCTCAGTGAGGACACCCGGGGTGCCCCACCCCCGCCGCCCCCCTTCCCACGCCCCTGTTTGTTTCCAAAGGTTGCTATTCGGCAGTGACGGCAGCAGCAAATCTCAGACCCAGGACAGGGGTGGAAATTCGGTCCTCCAGGCTTCTCTGTTGGCCCCTGGAACTCTGCCCAGGCCACACTCCTCCCCAGCCCTGATATGCTCCCTGCTTGAGTGTTTCGGCCCTTGAACTCTGACCATCTCGGCTGCAAGTCCTGGAAGACCTGCAGGCCTTTTCCCACCTGGCTCGGGAGAGCGGGGCCCAGCAGTGGCGTAGCGTGGGTTGTCAGCACCCGGGGCAAGGCAAGTAATTTGCGCCCCCTAACCTGTGGATTTTAGTAGGGGCAGAGAGCTGCGAGTGCGAGCGCGCGCCCCCAGATGTTGCGCCCGGTGTGGCCGCCCCCCCTGCACCCCCATGCTGCGCCACTGGGGCCCAGACTGAATCCAGCTACAAAAACGGAGGCTTCTGAACAGACTCTTGGGCTGCGGTATTGTTTAGGGAGGGTTGTTGGGGTTTTTTGTTGGGTTACCGATATTAAAAAAATTTGTATCTTTATGTTTGGCTCTTGCTACGTTTTATGCAGAAACTGTTCAATTTGGTGCACTTTTCAGTGTGTTTTATTTATTGGTTATGGCTCCTTTTGCAATCGTGTAATTCTTTTAATAAGGGATGTGGGTGGCGCTGTGGGTTAAACCATAGAGCCTGGGACTTGCCGATCAGAAGGTTGGCGGTTCGAATCCCCGTGACGGGGTGAGCTCCCGTTGCTCAGTCGCTGCTCCTGCCAACCTAGCAGTTCGAAAGCACGTCAAAGTGCAAGTAGATAAATAGGTACCACTCCAGCGGGAAGGTAAACGGCATTTCCGTGCGCTGCTCTGGTTCGCCAGAAGCGGCTTAGTCATGCTGGCCACATGACCCGAAAGCTCTCAGTTGGAAGAAATGGAGAGAAGTGAAATCAACCGATCCATCCCTGGAACCAAGTTATTTTATCCCCCATATTAAGCACCATATCATACTCCAAATCGTGTGTGTGTGTGTGTAAACTACAGTCTACATGTGCACAGGGTAGGGGCAGGTGTGCAATCCATAACTGATCGTGAGAGGCGATATTGTCCAATGAGTAGAGCTTGGGAAAGCAGGCACTAGTTGGGGAGAACTGTCACTCTCCATATGTCTTTGGACTCCATCTCCCATAAGCCTTAGCTAGCACACCATGGATCATGGATGATGGAAGGAGGAGTCCAGTAACATCTGGAAGGACTAGGCTCCTCATTCCTGCGCTAGGCCAACCTGACACCTGCAGTTAATTGTGGAGGCAGCACAGCAGGACTTAGGCAAAATGGTGCACCACTTTAACATGCCACACAGATATTTAAGACACAGGCCTGGAATTTTCTTTCTATCCTGCTTTTTTGCAGGGTCTCTCTCTCTCTCTCTCTCTCTCTCTCTCTCTCTCTCACACACACACACACACACACACACCCCCCAGATCTGAAGTCCCTCACCCCTATGTAACCTAGTCCTCTTTTAAACTGGAAAAACCAGGGATTGACTTTCTGTTCTCTGAGCGATAGTCCTTTCCCCCAGGTTTTAAAGAGCAAGGAGCCTACATCACAGGACCATCTAGCTCAGCATTGTCTACACAGGCCGGCAGTGGCTCTCCAGGGTTTCAGACAGGGAAGCTCTCCCAGCTGAGATTTGCCAGAGCTCCTGGTCTGACCTGAATTCTCCAGCTGATAGGCTGGGGAGGTGGGAGCAGAGCTCGACTCGGCAAGTGGGAGAGAGCCCCTTTAATAAACATATATATTTAATAAATATATATGTGTACTAAGAAGGCTGTACATGCAAGCTATAGCCCCGCAGGAGCTGTGTGCGAATTACATGCTCCTCATTCCCAATTAACCTCCATCTCCAGGGCCTCTCCAGGGTGTGACATCACCAGGAGTCACCCCTCAGTCTCAAGTTTGGGCCCTGAAATCTCAAGGTCTGCGATGCTCTTGGCCTGCCTGGCAGACCTACTGGGAGATGCCACTGGGTTGTGAGCCTGGGACCTTCTACATGCCAAGCACGTGCTCTGTTACGGAGCAGCCCTTCCTCACCCCTTTGGATCCTGATCTCCACATACATCTCTCTCTCTCTCTCTCTCCCCCTCTCTCTCTCTCGTAACACAGATCAAAACGCCTGCAATGATTTGTTACACGAGGCCTCTGTGTGTGTGGTTTTCTTTGGCTCTTTCAAAGAAATTAATTGACAATTCCGGTTTGAGGGAAGTCAGAATTGGCTTGAAAGACCAGTTTTCCTCCTAAAGGCTTGCGAGCGACATCCATAAAGGTAATAGAAAGGGGAAAGGCACTTGGCTCTCAGTAGGAGAGCTATTCCAGGAGACTACGGGGAAACAATGGAGATTTAAAAGCATAAAATAAAACAGTGTGTCCTCCTAAGAAAGCACAGATGGTTAGAGCAGGTCACCTCTACATGGTAACAGGTAAAGGCAAGGAACCAGGGGTCTTTCCCCCTTTAGGCTGCCCTCACACACCCCAAACATACACACCCATAAGGGTGACAGAATATATATTTCTCATCATGATTTATTTATTTTTTTGGAAATAATTGGTGCTCTCAAAGAGCTTCAGGTCTACTCAGCTTACGGGAATGCTCTGAACATTTTTTTCCCCCAAATACTGTTTTACTTATTTAGAGAAACCGCTTCACAGAATCACAGAACTGTAGAGCTGGAGGGGAACGCAAGGGTCATCCAGTCCAACCCCCGGCAATGCAGGGATGTGACAGATGGCCACCATCTAACTTTATCTATCAGTAAAGTGCTCCAAGCATCGTACAAAGAAAGCAACCTTCTACGATCACTTCTTCCTCACGGTATGGCTGGCCCTTAACCATTTTATTTTTTAAAAACGCAGCACGTGATCGTCCGGACTTTGAGTTGCATCCAATGCCAGTCCTACTCAGAGTAGACCCACTGAACTTCATGGGCACGACTAACTTAGGTGTGCTGACATCAAGGGCTCCGCTTTACTGAGTAGGGACTTCGGCCCCATACGTCCTCTCAGCATCGTGATGCTTCGCCAGTGTTTCCCAACCCTGGGTCTCCAGCTGTTTTTGGACTACAACTCCCATCATCCCTGACCACTGGTCCTGCTAGTGAGAAGTTCCCCTCCCTGTTTGCCTCCCAGAACTAGCAGAGGGCTGAAACGAGCAGAGCAGTACGCAGGCACAGTCTCCGATTGCTTGGGGGAAAACCCTGGAATGGAGGGGACTTAAGATAGCTGATGGGAGGCGGGGAAAGTCTCAGCAACTGCTTCATGGGGGCAAGATCTAATGCAGGCATAGGCAAACTCTGGCCTTCCAGATGTTTGGGACTACAATTCCCATCATCCTTAGCTAGCAGGACCAGTGGTCAGGGATGATGGGAATTGTAGTCCCAAACATCTGGAGGGCCGGCGTTTGCCTATGCCTGATCTAATGAGTTGCTGTGCTCATTAGGCCTGCACAGATCCTGCTTTTGCTAATAAAGGGTTAACTCCAACATGCCTGATGTGATTTATTGCTGGCTCGCTCCTGACACCGCTGGAGACTGAGCCTGGGATCTTCTCCAGGCAAGGCAGATGTTCTATCTCTAAGCTCCCATTGAAACCACGAAGCCCATGTATAAGACAAATAATAACTATTGGAAATGTAAAGAAAAAGAAGGAACATTTTATCATATGTGGTGGGAATGTAAGAAAGTATAAACTTCTGGGAAATGATATACTGTATAATGAGATGAAAAAGATGTTGAAATATACATTTTTTAAAAAAAACAGAAGCAATTTTACTTGGTATTATAGGTGAAGCTATTAATACACAAGATGTTAAATTGTTCTTATATGCAACAACAGCGGCAAGAGTATCGTTAGCCCAGAAATGGAAGCAAGAAGAGATTCCGACCAAAGAAGAATGGCAGACAAAATTAATGGACTATGCAGAATTAGATAAAATGACAGGAAGGATTCAAAACCTGCGGGACCAGAGATTCACGGAAGATTGGAAGAAATATACGAACTATTTGAAGTGCAACTGTAATCAACAAATTACGCTAGTAGGACTACAAGACAGAAGTTTTGTAAAGAGAAATATATGAAACACTGCAAAGTAGAGAAAGAATAGAGATATTAGTTATGAGATTTAAATGTAATAGTGAAAGTAAGAAATGTATATTAAGCGAATAGATTGGAAAATTTTTCAGATGTGATTGATGGAAGTCCAAAAACTGTATAAGATGTAAAAGTATGTTCACCGTATTTTTCGCTCTATAAGACGCACCAGACCATAAGATGCACCTAGTTTTTGGAGGACGAAAACAAGAAAAAAAATATTCTGAATCTTAGAAGCCAGAAGAGCAAGAGGGATTGCTGCGCAGCGAAAGCAGCGATCCCTCTTCCTGTTCTGGCTTCTGGGATAGCTGCGCAGCCTGCATTCGCTCCATAAGATGCACACACATTTTCCCTTACTTTTTAGGAGGGAAAAAGTGAGTCTTATAGAGCAAAAAGTACGGTAATTTTCGATGAAAATGGTATGTTAAAAAAAAACCTAATAAGAATTTATATATGTATAAAAAAATCCAAAATGACCTTACCGCACCCCTGAAGCTGGCAAACCTACCAGGGCCGGATCATGTCACCAATTACCATTGGGTAGCAACACCCAGCCTGGTAGCTGAGATCAGAAACCAGGGATCCTCTTGATTCCCCTTCAGATACACAGCTGAACTGTGTCCGGGCCGAGTAAAATTGACCGTGTAACCGTTTACTAATCTGGGGGAGGGGAAAAGGCTTTGGGGCAACCAGGACACATTTTTGGCTCTTGCGGGAAACATTACGGCAATTGGCCCAGAGAACGAGGGCGAGGAACAGGCCAGGTATTATTTTCCTAGCCAACTGGCCAGCTTTGGAATGAAAGGACATGCAGGCAGCCAATTCACACAACCAAGCTGGCAAGCGGAGGATTTGGGTGTTGGGCAGAGCGGTCCTCGGAGAAGCCGAATGATATATCGGCCTCCTCTTCACCCCACATCTCAGAATTGAGGACACAGCAACTACACTCTGGCCAAGCTAAGCAGCTGGACTTGTAAGTAGGCGGGCAGGCAGTGCCAAGTTTGGCCTCGCCTCCGAAAGGCTATTGTAGAGTTGGAAAAGGTTGGTAGTCAAAATGATTCAGGGGATGGAGGACTCTCCTGTGAGGAAAGGCTGCAACACTGGGGACTTTATAGTTTAGAGAAAAGGTGTCATGACAGAAGGTTATAAAATCATGCATGGCGACTGTGGGCAGAGGAAAGTTTTTCTCCTGCTCTCATAATACTTGACCTCCAACGAAGATGAACGTTAGAAGATTCGGGACAGATAGCCAAAAGCACTTCTTCATAGTTAAACTGTGGAACTCACTGCCACAGGAAACAGTGATGGCCACCGACTCGGGTGGCTTTAAAAGAGGACAGGGCAAATTCACAGAGGCTACCGACCATGACGGCTATGCTCTGCCTCCACATTCACGCCTGGACCTAATGGTCAGGGGTCCCTTTACCTTTACCTGGGACGCGGTTGGCGCTGTGGGTTAAGCCACAGAGCCTAGGACTTGCCGATAAGAAGGTCAGCGGTTTGAATCCCTGCGACGGGGTGAGCTCCTGTTGCTCGGTCCCTGCTCCTGCCAACCTAGCAGTTCGAAAGCACGTCAAAGTGCAAGTAGATAAATAAGTACCGCTCCAGCGGGAAGGTAAACAGCGTTTCCGTGTGCTGCTCTGGTTCGCCAGAAGCGGCTTAGTCATGCTGGCCACATGACCCGGAAGCTGTATGCCGGCTCCCTCTGCCAATAAGCGAGATGAGTCCCACAACCCCAGAGTCCCCTGTGACTGGACCTAATGGTCAGGGGTCCCTTTACCTTTACCTTACCGGCCATGATGGCTATGCTCTGCCTCCACGTTCAGAGGCAGCAATGCCAGTTGTTTGAAACTATAGGAAGGGAGAGGGCTCTTGTCTTCGGGTTGTGCCTTTAGGCTTGCCACAATGGGTATCTGGTCGGCCACTGTGAGAACAGGATGCTGAACTGGTTGAGCCACTGGCCTGATCTAAAGGGAACCCTGACCATTAGGTCCAGTCATGACCGACTCTGGGGTTGCGGCGCTCATCTTGCTTTACTGGCCGATGGAGCCGGCGTACAGTTTCCAGGTCATGTGGCCAGCATGACTAAGCCACTTCTGGCGAACCAGAGCAGCACACAGAAACGCCGTTTACCTTCCCGCCGGAGTGATACCTATTTATCTACTTGCACTTTGACGTGTTTTTGAACTGCTAGGTTGGCAGGAGCAGGGACCGAGCAACGGGAGCTCGCCCCATCACAGGGATTCGAACCGCCAACCTTCTGATCAGCAAGTCCTAGGCTCTGTGGTTTAACCCACAGCGCCACCCGCGCCCCTGGCCTGATCTAGCAGGGTCTTATTTTCTTATTTGCCTTGAAGGACCAGCCTCCACTGACCTCCGCTAAAGGTTTTCCTGTTCTGGCTACTAGAAGCCCTTTGAGTGGAGAGCACAGTGATTTGAACCCATGTTATCTCACGCAACAAGTTTGTGCCTCTAGACGCCAAGCACCTGTACCCCATGCCATCAGTTCTCTACTGGTCACCACTGCCCGCCTAGTTGTTTCCGGGCCCCATTAGAAGGGTTAGTTTTGTCCTTTAAGGCCCTTATATCGGGGGCGAGGGACCTTTGCTCACGCTCAGCTCTTGAAACGGAAGGATGCGACCTTGAGGTCCTCCCTCTCTCATCCCACCTGAGGCCTTGTCAGAGGGCGGACGACAACCGAGAAGAGCGAGTTTCCGACCGCAGCCCAAAGCAATTGGGCAAAGTCCAATTTAATTGCTCACGGCAGGGGGGGGGAGACGTTTGTTTGTTTGTTTGTTTGTTTGTTTGTTTGTTTGTAAGATCCCCCATTAATATGTGTCCCCCCCCACGCTAACCAATGACCAGTAGATAATCACCGCAAACCCACTGACACAATGGTCCACAGTGGAAGCAAAACACATGGACCGCGATAACAAAGTGAGATTTACGACTCTTCTGACATTACAGTCCTGAATCAATTGACGTGGAAGCAATTCTCATTCTCTCTCTCTCATTATTTCCACCCAGTGATCTGTCAAGCTAAAGGTGTCTCTTGTCTAAAACGAATCTATTATTATTATTGTTGTTGTTGTTGTTGTTGTTGTTGTTGTTATTATTATTATTATTATTATTATTATTATTATTATGTTCATGTCTTTCAAGGGAAGGGGTCAAAATCTGTTTGCCGCTCACATTCTGATGGCCTCCGTGGGCTGCTTAAGCAGGAAGGCCTGGATATAATGAGGGGGTAGTTGGTGTAGTGGTTAGAGTGTTGGACTAGGGCGTGAGAGACCAGGGTTCAAATCCCCACACAGCTAAGAAGCTCACTGGGTGACCTTAGGCCAGTGATTACCTCTCTCAGACTTTTCTACCTCACAAGATTGTCGTGAGGATTAAATGAGGAGGGGAAAAGCCCTGCATGCTACCGGGAGCTCCCTGCAGAAAAAGGTGGGGTATCAATGCATAACAAATTAATTTGATCAATCAAGTAGCACATCAAAACGTGGATATTTTAAAAATGAAATAAACGCAGACATCTCTGGTTCAGGTGCCACAAATCCGCCCACTGTACCACACTGCCTCTCCTGCAAAAAGGACACAGGGTCCGTGGCTCTGCTCTCGTTCAACTTCCTGAGATAACTCCACCATGCTGCTTCCCTTGAGGAAGGCTGCTAATTGCTGCAAAACTTTGTCCGCTCCATACATTTAAAGCACATGGTTCTCTGCCAAAGCATCATGGGAACTGTAGTTTTTTAAAGGTGCCGGGAGGTGCAGAGGTAAACTGCAGTTCCCAGAGCTCTTTGGAGAAATGTATGGCGTGGACCCAGCACAGCCAGAGTCCAAACTTTACATGATGAGCGTCAGAGTGCCAACTTGAATAAAATATTTTTGGGGGGAGAGGTAAGCCCTGCCACACATAATCAGGAATAGCAGTGCTGATCAATGGGGGCCAAACCCCCTTAAATATTTTATTGGGGGAGCCCCAAAGGGACCTCGGCCCCTACAAATTGGCTCCTTGGTGGCGCGCATGAATGTTCCTTTTCTCCCAAGCGAAAGGAGCACGATGCACCTGACGCACAGCTCTGTAAACCACCTCCTCGCTTAGGTTTATTTGCGGTGCATTTTTCAGCGCTCACCTTAAGTTGACGACAACATGACAAGAAAGTTGAATGATCACCACGGCATCACGCGCTGTCCTTTTTGAGCCCAAGACTTCCCCCCAAAGAATCCTGGACACTGCAGCTTCTGAGGGCTGTTAGGGGTATACTGCAGTTCCCGACGGGTGCCCTACAGTTCCCAGGATTCTTTGATGGAATCTTTCAATGTGTTTGAAATGTACAGCGTCGCTTCAGAAGGCAGAGCTAGAACAAACGGGTGGAAATGACAGGTTTTGGCTAAACGGTAGGAGGCCAAATTTCAGTCACCGTACCCAACATACGTTTAAAGTACGTGGTGTCCCCACCAAAGAACCCTGGGAACTGTAGTTCTGCAGGGTCAAACGCCACTTCCTTGGGGGGAAGTGATGTGCTTTCAATGTATGGTTTGTACACAGCCGTAGAGGGTCTTGAGGGAACGTACTTCGCCCCTCTGGCTTCAACAGGAAAATCGGAAACCAGGGCATCTCCAATTGGGGTGCCTGGTGCCCATTGCGACTCTTTGGGCGGAAGGCTGGGAGCTGAACAGTAGGTGGCGCCAGAGCCCACAAGAGGCCAAACCAACTCAGTTCAGCTTCATTGCCATCCTTCTCTTTCCTGCTGAGCTCTACAATCCTGAGAATTAGAAGGAAGAAGCTAGACTGGATCTTAGTAAGACGGCAGGCAGGTGAGGGCTAGCTGAAGTTGGCAGGGCAGGGCCCCCTTTGCGCTAATGCACCAGCCTCCACTGTCCCAGCCAAGGAATGCCCACTGGCTCAATGAGGGATCATTCCAGTTGTCGAACAGCTCTCAACATCTCCTAAGATTCAACCACACACTGCCCTCCAGCAACTCGAGCCCATTAGAGTTGTACCTGTGCCCTGTGGCAGCAAAGGCCCAGCCTATGCCCTCCCTAAGGCCACAGTGCTGGGGCAGCACATCTGCCTTGAATACAGGTGCTGGCATATGCAGGTAGGGCTTGGAGAAACCCTGGCGAGCTGCTGCCGGTCAGTGTAGACAACACTGCGTTACATACTTCAACAGTCTGATTTGGTATAAGGCATGCTCCTATGCTGCTGTTTCATTGGGGAGGGGCCTTGGCTACAATAGGCGCCATCTCCAAGGAGGTCTGAGAGAGACCCCCATCAGAAACCCTGGAGGGCTGGCTGCTGCTGGTCAGTGTAGGCAGCGCTGAGTTAGATACGTCAATGGCCCGATGCAGTACAAAGGCAGCTTCCTGTTCGAAAAAGCTCATGTCTTAGAAGCATGAGGACTAGGGGCTTACTTATCTTTAAAGAAAGGGGTCGCAGGTTTGAGGCAGAGACCTGCTTTGGCCCAGGTTTCACCCCCAGCATCTCCAGGTAAGGATTCCCATCTGAAACCCTGGAGAGCTGCTGCCAGTCAGAGCAGACAATACTGAGCTACTTAGACAGAGGTCAGCAAACTTTTTCAGCAGGGGGCCGGTCCACTGTCCCTCAAACCTTGGGGGGGCGGACTATATTTTTTGGGGGGGGGGGAATGAACAAATTCCTATGCCCCACAAATAACCCAGAGATGCATTTTAAATAAAAGCACACATTCTACTCATGTAAAAACACCAGGCAGGCCCCACAAATAACCCAGAGATGCATTTTAAAAGGACACATTCTACTCATGTAAAAACACACTGATTCCCGGACCGTCCGTGGGCCAGATTTAGAAGGCGATTGGGCTGGATCTGGCCCCCGGGCCTTAGTTTGCCTATCCATGACTTAGACCAACCAATCTGACTCATAAGCCATTTTTCTGTGTTCCTATGCATCAACACTTTAGGTATGCAAGTCCCCCTCAACTCTTCCCCAAACCTAGTTCCTTCCACCTAAGGCTCGTTGGCCGTACCCTTGATGAGCAAAGGCTTTTGCCTTCCGAATCTTGCTGAGCTTCAACTTTCATCTCCTCTAGCCAGCATGGCCAATGGTTAGAGGCGACGGGAGTTGGCACCTAGCGGCACTTGGCGATGGGAAACAGAGGCTTCTGGCCTCCTCTGAAACCCATTTCACTTCACCTCTCTCTGCTCTGAAAGGGCATCACCTGCCCTTTGAATTCTTTGAATTTGAATTCTTAAAAACAGAAGCTCGTTCCGACACTTCCTCCAACACCACCATCAAAGAAAGACACCACTAAAAATGTGAGGAAACTGTAGATCTTGAAAGGAAAGCCCCAAAATGGGAGCAGGGAGAGAGAGCCTGGGATCCAAGATGCTCAGCTGATGCCAAGAGCTTATAAAACACAGCCAACGGCTGTAGCTCATTGGTAGAGCATCGGCCTTGCATACAAAAGGTCCCAGGTTCAAATCCCCCCAGGTAGAGCTGAGAGAAACCTCTGTTTGAAGCCCTGGAGAGATGCTGCCAGTCAGTGTACACAGTACTGAACGAATGGTGCTCGTACATTCCTGAGCAGCTCCTGATTCTAACTTCTCAGATATCCACAAAACACCCTTAGGAAGTGGCACTGGTCTTTGACCTATGGGGGGACACCAAGTGTTTTCAAAGGAAATTCAGCCTCTCTTTCACCACCACCACTGCCGCCCCATTTGTGCGCCTGCCACAACTGCTCTCATAAATCAGGCTTGTCGAGTCAGATCAAAGATCCACCGGGTCCCTACATCCTGTCTTCCGAGAGCGGGAAGTCAAGATGTCACTGGGGAACTCAGAACCCAAAAAAACGCAAAGGGGACAGCCTTCCCTGATTGGCCGTCCCCTGTAATTCAGCGCTGGAGGGTAGACTGCTGCTGGCAATGCAGGTTCCATTTTCTCCTCAAAAGTAAACAGCTGCCGATTTATTCTCAACGAATCTGCTTGATGTCCCCCTCGTGGGTTTTGTTTGGGTTTTTTTAAGTCGTCTAAGCTGCCAGCCATCACCACAAACCTTGCAGAGGTATATCCATACGTATATATTTGCACATCGGTGGATGGGTTAAATGATGAGAACAAACAAACTCAGCAATGGACACCCTAGCAGCTGAATCTCACCTGAGGTAAACTCGCCAGGTAAGGCCCCCAACAACACCGCCCTTTCCAGACTGCAGCACAGACGCTGCCATCGCGACCTACCTCACAGGGTTGTCGTGAGGAAAAACTACAAGGGAGCGTATGGCAGAATGGCTACGGGTGATTCCTGTGACCGTTCGAAACATTCAAGAGATCCCTGATGACATCCACTTTCCAAGGCAATGGATTCCCTGGAATTTGGCAAAATACCCAAACAGTACATCCCTCACCCTTCCTTGTTCTGCGTGGCCACATTTCTCTCTCTCTTTCTCACCCCCACCCCTGCACTCCCAATGGGAGGTGAGAAATGCAGTGTACAAACTCCCCCCCCCCCAAAAAATGGGATGGGATGGTGCATGGCCGCTGGCCGCTGGCCTTACCTTCCACAGTTGCAGTGACAGACTCTGTCTTCACCTCTCAAATGCGGTAAGATATAATTGTGAAATCGGTCCAAAAGTGCGTTCATATCCATCAAGCACGCAATTGCCTGTTTCAATAATAATAATAATCTTAATCACACAACCCCATAAGGCTAGAAGTGTTGGAATAAAACAGTCTCTCGTGTTTGATTGCTAATATATATTAAAGGAAACCTAGGCCTATGAAAGAACGACTTGCCCTCAGAATTATATATTGCACACACACACACACATACATTGAAATGGGGCACACAGATCTGACGTTCCACAACCGCACCTAAGAATTTGGGGAAAGGGAAGACGAGAGGGGGAAGGAAATAAGAGGAAATCGAAGTGTCTCCTTACCATAACAATTGAGGCCCCCAAGATCATAAATATCATGGTGTTTGTATTCATGGACATCAACTGGAAATGGACAGCCGCTGTGTCACTACCCCCCAGCCCACCCCCCACCCCCTTGCCCAGAATGAAAAAGGAGAGAAAGGGGTGCCAGCTTTTCCTATAGAGGTCAGAGATGGTCAGGTACAAGGTCTTCAAACCGATCTGCAGTCCTGAAGGGGGGGCAGGCTCCTGGCCCCCCCAATTTCCAAGCATACACAAATGCACTCCTCTATTTTCTTATCCAAGCTGAACCTTCTGGCCGGTTTGTTGGTCTGTTTGGGTCTTTTGCTTTCCACCCCGCTCTCCTCCAACTCCTCCTCCTCCTCCTCCTCTTCTTCTTCTTCCTCGGATTAGTCCAACATATATCGATAGATAGAAAAGATCGGCAGGTAGGCAGAAGAGAAAGATTCCTAGGGCAAATCATGCGATCCACTCAAGCTGTCCAAGCGAAAGGTCGACCACATCACAGCGGTGCACCGCCAACACCAGGCAGAGGAATTGATCCAGCCCCAAAAAATAATAATTTGTGGGGATTTTTGGTTTTTTGTTAAGAAAAGCAAAACACGAAACCAAGGAAGAAATGAAAAAAAACACCCAACATGCAGAGAGAAAGAGAGGAGGGGGGTGGAAAGGAATGATAAAGAGTAGATTCTGCTTCTGGGGCCATCAGATGACACTCTGGAGCTTCACGGCATCCTCTGCTCAAAATAAGGATCCATCCTTTTTGGGGGGGGG
>JAXCMG010000100.1:4775857-4849134 GCA_034642415.1 Podarcis siculus
GGTGCTCCCGCCGCTTGCAAGAAGGGGCTTGCAACTGGGTCTTGTCGATTTCATCCTAGGAAATTAGCAAGGTGGTTTTTTTGGTTTTTTGCTCCCCCTGCTCGCGCGCACTCTCTCTCTCTCTCTCTCTCTCTCCCCTTCCCACCCACCCGCTTGCATAGAGAAAGGATTTTTTTACCTATTTGAGGTGGCGCCGCTCCATCTTAAAGGCTCGTTGCTTCAGGAGGGAGGGGGGTGGGTGGGTGGGAGGAGGGAGAGAGGAAAAGGGGGAAAAAACCCTCCACGCTGCAGATCCTGTGCTCTCTCTCTGTGTGTTTACTAACCTCCCTCCCTTCCTCTCTGCACAAATTTCCCCACTCTCCCTTCCTTTAATCAAAATGGTGCTTGATCAAATTTGGAATCCTTCTCTCTCTCGCTCGCTCTCCGCTCTGCATTTTTTCCCTAGGATCTCTAGCTTGGTATTAGCACACACCAAAAAAAAGAAACGGGGGAGAAAAAGCCATCACACCTCTCCTATTTTGCCCTGGAAATCCCCGGTGGAAAAGAGGCTCCATCCATCTCTCTCTCTCTCTCTCTCTCTCTCTCTCTCTCTCTCGCACAGATCTTCACTGACACCTCTTACCTGAGGACGGTAGTGACCCCCCCCCGCCCACTTGACTCCACACACCCACAAAAGTGATTTCACCATCAGAAAGGGCTGGATTTGTGTGCTGTTGCTGTTGTGAAAGGGTGCAGAATTAGAAAAGGAAGGAAATTTGAGTCGGGGGTGGGGATGGTTGGAGGAAGGGAGGGGGTCTCGTTTATGGGTGGAGAGTGTCTTTCTTCCTCCCAGAGGAGAGCTCTCCATTGCAAAAGTTAGGACCCAAGTGCAAAAGGACACGAAGCACACCTCCGCTCCTTAGGCAGGGACCTGAGCGACCTCTCCCCATAAGGCTGAGAAATTGAGATTACCAGATGTAGGAGCTGCTGCTCTCGTGGGCGTCCTCTGCTGGACGCTTTCGGTACGCTCAGAGATCAGGCTCACTAGAAACGAGCTTGCTAGGCTAGGGATGGGAGCATATCTCGCCGGTCTGGGTTCCTTTCAATCATCCCCCCCTCCCCTACAACCGATCCAATATTAAGTTCAGGTTGCTTCATTTGCACATCAGGCGCTGTGGGTTAAACCACAGAGCCTAGGACTTGCCAATCAGAAGGTCTGCGGTTCAAATCCCCGTGACGGGGTGAGCTCCCGTTGCTCGGTCCCTGCTCCTGCCAACCTAGCAGTTCGAAAGCACGTCAAAGTGCAAGTAGATAAATAGGTACCGCTCTGGCGGGAAGGTAAACGGCGTTTCCGTGCACTGCTCTGGTTCACCAGAAGTGGCTTAGTCATGCTGGCCACATGACCCGGAAGCTGTATGCCAGCTCCCTCGGCCAATAAAGTGAGATGAGCACCGCAACCCCAGAGTCGGTCATGACTGGACCTAATGATCAGGGGTCCCTTTACCTTTAGGCTTTAAAGGAAAAAAGAAAGATCCACACACAAAAATTGGCTTGCAACCGAACGCTAGTCTTTGAAATTAGCAGCTGCGAGTCACGACTCATTTAGGCCCCATTCATTTCAGTGGGTCTTCTCTGAGTCGTCCAAAACCCAGCAATGCAGGAATCGTAGCTCACTGACCCCTGACCAATGGCCGTCCAACCTCTGCTGAATACCTCCAGCAAAGGAGATTCGGCCACCTTCCAAGGGAGTTTGTTCCACTGTCAAAGCATCAGAAAGTTCCTCTTGATGTTTAGTTGAAGAAATGGAGAGAAGTGAAATCGACAGATCGATCCCTGGAACCAAGTTATTTTATCCCCCCATATTAAGCACCATATCGTATGCAAAATCATGTGCCTGTTTGTGCATATAAACTACAGCAAGGTTACCAGACATCCCCGTTTCCCGGGGACAGACCCCGGATTTACACATCAGTCCCCTGACAAAATCCATCTATTTAGGAGGAAGTTGAAAAGTGTCCCCAGATTCATTGAAAACAATCTGGTAACCTTAAACTACTGTCAATATGTGCCCAGGGTAGGGGGAAGTGTGCAAACCATAACTTGAGAGGCAGTATGGTCCAATGAGTAGAGCTTGGAAAAGCAGGCAGTAGATGGGGAGAACTGTCACTTCCCATATGTCATTGGGACTCCATCTCCCATCAGCCATAGCTAGCACAGCCATGGATCACGGATGATGGGAGGAGGAGTCCAGTAACATCTGGAAGGACATAAGCTCCTCATTCCTGCACTAGGCCAACCTGACACCTGCAGTTAATTGTGGAGGCATCACAGCAGGACTTAGGCAAAATGGTGCCCCAGTTTAACAAGCCACACAGATATTTAAGACACTGGCCTGGAATTTTCTTTCTATCCTGCTTTTGGCAGGGTCTCTCTCTCCCTCTCCCCCCCCCCCCCCCAACATTCCTGGAGTTATTTGTGCTTTAATTTGAGGACAACATTTAATTTTAATGATGCATCTGTATTTTGGGCTCTTTGCAATACAGTGGTACCTCAGGTTATAGACGCTTCAGGTTACAGACGCTTCAGGTTACAGACTCTGCTAACCCAGTAATAGTACCTCGTGTTAAGAACTTTACCTTAGGATGAGAACAGAAATTGTGTGCCAGCAGCGCGGCAGCAGTGGGAGGCCCCATTAGCTAAAGCGGTAGCTCAGGTTAAGAATGGACCTCTGGAACGAATTAAGTTCTTAACCCGAGGTACCACTGTACTCTGTAATAGGCAATTGGGGTTCCCCCACTTCTCCTTACAAAAAGAGATTAAAATGAATTCAGGTGACAAATAAATTCCATGATGTGGTTGGAAGACATACATTTCCCTGAGATGAAATTATTATTCAAGGGAAAAATAGGACCACACATACACACACGTTTTCCAAAAGCAAAACTATTGGAAGCCAAACAGAGTGAAAATGTTCATTTCAATTTCAAAATCTTTTTTTTTTTTTAAACAGTGCAGTCTTACACACATTTGTTTGGAGCTATGTGCCCATGATTGCCAAGGGCCTTACGCCATCCCAGCTCAATCATCATTAGGATTTACAGCCTAACAGCAATCCTTGGCAAGATCATTTGCCAGTGAAGTCCCGCTGTATTTAATGGTACTTACTCCCAGGTAAGATGCTGGAATAGGGTGGCAGTCTCTGCATAGCAGGCCCAGCCCAACCCTAGAGAGCTTAAGTGTATTGCCAGTGCTAGCCCTACCCAGAGTAGACCCACTGACCATGGCTAACTCAGTTTAAGTGGGTTTCTTCTGAGTATTGATTACACAACCCAGAGACCTCAAATATCTGAAAGTCTGTCTCCATCTGTACTGACCTTCTTAAGACTGGTAGAGGAGGTCCTCTTGGTAGCACTGCCACCCACAGAGGTTTGGGGATTGGGAACACAGGATATGGGCTTCTCTGCAGCAGCTCCCAGATTGTGGTACTCTGAACCCACAGAGATGCACCATGCATCTACCATGAGCTGAAGACATACCTCTTCGACACTTACGGTTGTGTGTGTGTGTGTGAAAGAGAAAGAGAAAACCTCTTCTGCTGAATTTATTGGGCTGCGTTATTTTGATTATGTATTTTGTTTCTATATGATGTTTTTTATGTTGTTACTGCCCAGAGACCCGCAAGTATAAAGCAGTATAAAAATTTAATAACTAATAATAAAAAACATCAATCCTACTCAAGAGTTGAGTCATCAAAATTAATGGGCAGGACTAATTTAGGTGCATTGCTTCCAAAGGCTGTGCACTTAGTGGAAGAAAACTCAAATTGTTCTGTTCCATTTTGAACCGTTTTATTTGTTTTGACGATTATTTGTATTTATTTGTTTTGTTTAAAAGCATTTTTTTAAAATAAATTTTTATTGATTTTCCAACATAAATTTTTAAACATACACAACACAATACATAAACAAACAAAACATATAAAACACGTATAAGTTCATAACCCTCTTTTCATTTACCCTCTTTCACCGACTTCCCCATGCCTCCCTTTTCTGCATCTCTAGTTAATAATTTTTCCAGCAACCCCTCACTTCTGCCAATTTTAAAGCTTTTTTCTATTTCTTCTTATTTTACCCAATCATTTACAGCTGTAATCTAGGTTTTTACATTACCCTTGACATTTTTAGCATTCATTAATCTTATAATAATTTTTTAAGATAAGTTTTAAATTTCTTCCAATCTTCATCCACCGTTTCTCTTCCTCGGTCGCGGATTCTGCCAGTCATCTCAGCCAGTCCCATGTAGTCAATCACCTTCATCTGCCATTCTTCCAGTGTGGGTAGTTCTTGTGTCTTCCAATGTTTAAAAGCATTTTTTAAACCACCTAATATATTTTAAAATCTCCAAGTGGTGTAGGCTACATGCAATAGGAAAGCATGATCCATTTCAACAACAAAACAAAAAAAAAGCCTAAAAATCAATAAAACAGGATAGAAAACTGGAGAGTCAAGGGGCTCACTCACATAAATCAGTGTCCAGTCCTATGGGTCAAGGAAAGTCTGGACAAAAAGATAAGTCTTTACAATATGTCGGAAGCACCAGATGGTCGCCGTTTCATGTATGGCAAGAGGAAGGACATGACACAGAATGTTTTCCTCTTTTAAAATATATACCTCAATATTGCATTGTTGAAGCCTGCCATGGGTCACTATGGTGAAGTGGGTTGGGGTAATAAATATTACAGATAAATACAAGCACAAACCACAACAGCTATCAGGAATTTTGGTCAAGCCTCTTCGAGTTGCTGTGAGTCAAAGTCTTGGAAAACACAGAGAAGTAAGCTGTAGGCCAGGAACCCCTTTCTGCCACCTCCTGTCCTTAAACTACGAGCACAGATCATGTGAGGATCAGCTGCAGCAGGCTTGCCAAAAGCCACTGGTCCAGAGCCCAAATTAGGAAAGAACAGCGGAGATCAAGGATGCTCAGTCATTAGAAGCAGAAATATATCACTGGTTCGCAACAGGAATCATTCGGAGCCAGGATTCGGTGTGTAAATTGGAGAGTTAAAAACACAACACTCTCAAAAACTGGATCCAGAAAATCAAGACTCTGCTCAGACCACACTCCCCTATTCTTCAGCCTGTATACATATATATTTAAATAGCACCTTTTCTATTTCTCTTAATTCAGGAGCCCAAGAAATTGTCCAATATCAGGTCAGGCTAAAGATGGGTCAAATCTGTCATGTTCATTTTCTCTCCTTTTCCATTGTTTCCAAACTTAGGTTCAGTTTTAAACCAAATGTCCTGATGGAAACTCACCAGCATTTGTGTGCAATTTTCTACCAATATATGCCCTATTTTCACTACTTTATGCATGAACAGAGGTTCTTTGGAGACATTGTTTGGTTGGAGAACTGCACCCGCAATCTTAGGAGAAGCACACGCTTTGAACTGCAGTTCTGTTTTGGTCCTCTCATTTCAGGAACTAGGGAGTTCCATGAAAATGCGAACCCAACCGAATTTCTTCCCCAACCCCTAGGGTTGCTCATCAAGTCCTGTGCTCTTTACCCTAGCAGAATCTCTCCATGGATCTCAACAAGTGCAGGCCTTTCCCATCACCCAGTGAAGGCTGGTTCAGTGGGGAGAACAGGGCGTTGTTCCACTAAGCTCAGCCTGCTCTCAGCCAGCCTACCTTACAAGGTTGTTGTAAAGTGGCAACAAGTTAATATAAGTGAGGGGCTCTGCAAATGCCCAGTATTTATTAATTGTTGTTCTTATCATTGGCAATTTGTGTCCCTTCGGAAACCCAGGCTGAAAATTATGGCATGTGTACCATACAAACTACTACAGTGGTACCTCGGGTTACGAACGCTTCAACTTACGTTTTTTCAGGTTACGAACAATTGTAACCCGGAAGTAAGTTGTCCAAGTTCTTGGAGGCCTCGCGGCTGCCTGGAGGCAAACCAGGACATCAGCGGGGCCTACAGAGCTCTTGGAGGCCTCCGCAAATGCAGGGAACCAAGCCCCGACATCCGCGGGCTCCGCAAATGTCGGGAGCCAAGCCCTGGCATCCACGGTGCCTGCAGAGGCTGTGCGACTGGGCTCTAGCCGCAGGAGCTCTCTGAGGCCTCCATGAATGCTGGGAGCCAAGCCGATTGTGATTGTGGAAGAGGACCCCGAGCCCCCTCCAAACAGTGAGTTTGGAAATAAATTTTAATTTTTTTCATCTAAAATACTGTCTTATTTATTTTATAGTACAGCACATTGATTATTGCCTTCATTTTATGGATTAATGGTCTCGTGAAACAGTAAAATTTGTGTTAAATTGCTGTTTTAGGTTTTTTTTTTCATCATCTGGAGCGGATCAATCCACTTTCCATTACTTTCAATGGGAAAGTCCGCTTCAGGTTAAGTACAGACTTCCGGAACCAATTAAGTACTTAACCTGAGGTACCACTGTATAAAGTTTCCAAGTGCCATGTATCTATCTATCTATCTATCTATCTATCTATCTATCTATCTATCTATCTATCTGGCCCATTGTAAGATTCCCTTCCCCCTGCTACACACAGCATAATCCATTAAGTTTGTGGAGTGTTGCCATGTTCTTGTAACAAATTAGGACAGCTCATCACTTTATGCTCATGCCTGCCACTCTCAAAATTTATCTTGAAAGGTATTTGTTGCTGTTGGAAGGATTCCCGATCTTGAAGTGTCCCAAGGTCAGAACGGATCTTTGATAAGGTACCTTTGAGTGGCAGAATTCACGGCAAATTAAGCATAATGATAATTCCAAAGGCTGCAAACCCAGAGAAATCAAATGAGTTTTAGTCAAACACTAAATGGTATTTAAAACAGCCAGCTTCTTTCCTTTCAGTGTACCTCCATTCTAGCTGTATTCAAACTACGTCAGTTTGAGAAAAGCAGGAGTTGGAGAAACATTGAGGGATTTGTTTTGAATCAACTCGTTTTAACAAGGAGAAAAAGCAGAGATGGGTACAACACAAAAGCTAACACCAAAAAGGACATCTTTCAGTTTCCTTCTCACTGTACTCAAGCCTTGTTTTAAACTATCACGTCCCCTCCTTGGGTCAACTCCTGCCTACTTTACTCAAACCTCTGCCATTGTTGAAAATTGCCACATTTTCCATTTCCCTCCGTCCCTGCTGTTGTTTGAAACAGCCACCTGTTTTCCTCACAGTGTAACTCCCTTCTCACTGTACTCAAACTTCTGCCTCTTCCATTCCTCATTGCCTCGTGTGAGGATACAGGATGCAGAACCCTCAAATACGCCACTTTATGAAGGTACTTTTCCCAAACACCTGCCATTGTTTAAAACCACCAGTTTCCCCAGCAGTTTCTCCCCCATCTCTCTCTCATGCCGTGGTCGCTCTTGTGCAAACTGTCTTCAGTCTTGCTCCCCCTACCGCACCCCAGCTTCATGCATTTCTAGGATTGCGATGTGGCACTACAATTCCTCCGACAGTGGCTGTGCGACGACAACCTTCATGTTTACGTATATAGGAAGATATATTAGACATCTCTATATGAACACAAGGAACAGGACAGAAATGGCGCAGTTTATATTTATTGGACACTTCCAATTTTCATTCCTAATATTATACAGATATTAATTGTCCCATTCATACCTTTGCATATCCCAGCCGTTCAGTTCTGTTGCATTAAAAGAAAAGCATCTCCCCTTCGCTGCCGCCCGCCCCCCAACACCCAACAACTGAAATAAGATATTTACGGTGGAAAATATAAATGATATCATCTGCATATATTCTCTTTATAATTAAAACCCTACTTATAACAATTAAAGAAGGGCATCCAAGAGAGGGAGGCGGGAAGACAGGAGATAGGGGCAGAGTTAAACAAAACCTTGATTTCTTTTTCTTTTTCGTTAAAAAAAATCTCTTAAATAAAGCAGCGTTTCATGTAAAGAATTTCTTTCATTTTACACACAAAGTTTGTTTGTGTTTCTGCGTGGAAACATCCCACAAACAATTTAAAAAATAACAAAAAACGAACACACGCGCGGGTCGGGGAGAGAAATTAAACAGCAACAATGAAAGAGGTTGTTAAGTCGACTTCTCCGAGAGGAAGGGAGAAAACAGTCCAGTAGATTCAGATCTAACACATGCTTCTTTCGTCCGCAAGTAAGGCCTAAGAGGAAGAGGCGGGTGTGCTTTTAATAAAAGCAGACCGTGTGCAGAAAAGTCCTTCCACTTTTCTCTTCAAATTCTTGTAACAGCTCGTCTATTTCATTTTCCATGTCTTCCGTATGCTGTATCTGGAAGCAAACAGGCAAGAGGGGAAGGGTTAGGGCTCAAGTATTTATTTTGAAAGGAGGGTTGTGCTGCTCTGTTCTCTAAGAAGAAAGAGAAGTGAAAAGAAAAACCCAATGGAAAGCACCCACCGAAGAAGAGGAGTCCCGCCACCACCCGCCTTAAAAGAAGCACTTTTCCTGTGTACCAGGAGGGCAGACACCTCTTCTGAAATGAGGTCTGCTACAAGAAGACCACATGCTATAATCTCAAACAGGTGCGGGGAAACCCCCACCGTTCTGGGCCAACGGCCATGGTGGATGAGGCTGATGGGAGTTGTAGTTCAGCGACACCTGAAAGGCCAAAGGCTCCCCCACCCTGGATCTAATAAGGAACAGGGATGGAGAACTTGATGATGCTCCAGATGTTGTTGGGCTTGGGGCCAACCCCAGCCAATGGTCCGGATGCAGTTATAGGAACAACTGGAAGGCCCCAGGACTCCCACCTCTGCTCTAAGCCTAGGATAGTCAACATGGTGCCCTTCAGATGTTTATGCAGAGATTGGATGGTCATCTGCCATGAATGCTCTAGCTGAGATTCCTGCATTGCAGGGAGCTGGACTAGATAACCCTTGGCAGCACCTTGCAACTCTTACGATTCCATGATCTCCCATCGGCCCCAGCCAGCAGGGCCAAAGGTTGGGAGTTATGGGAACGGCATTCCAAAACACGTGGAAGGCACTGCGTCGGCTAACCCCATGCCTAAGAAAGCCGCATAAGCTTCGCGAAAGGAACAGACCCCAGGACTGACCCCCAAGCCAGCGTTCTTCAACCGTGGGCCCCAACACCGGTTAAGCAGGCTGGGGTGATGGAAGTTCTGAAACATCTGGAAAGACCAGGTTTCCAGGTTGAAGAGCATGGCTCTAAACCACTCTGATTTTTTATATATTCTAACAGCCTCTGGACCTGCTTCGAAACACACACACGCAAATCACACACCACCGGGAGTGAAAGCAGCCTTTCCCCATTTGGCCCAAACAAAGTGCCCCAGACTTGACAAGAGGACAAGGAGCTCAAGCCTTTCTTTCATTTTCCTTGATGCTCCATTCAGATGCAGGCAGAGTGGCCTAGTTTCCGCAGGAGTGGGACCCCGTGGAGAGGAGAGTTCTATTCCCAAGTCTGCCCTGGGCTGGCTGACCCACTTTATATATATATAAAAAAACCCACCACAGAAGTGAGCTGGTTTTTTTCTTCTCTTTGAAGCAGAGAAGATGCCTCAGCTCCTTTCAAGGATCAGGGTTTCGCCTTAATTCCCTACATGCTCGCAATGGCAGACTGGGCAGGTAAAAAGCCACGGTGGCTGCAAATACAACGCCCTCTGCTCAAATTGTACACAGAGCAAGCAACACCCTGGAATGGAGCATAGCGGGTCAATGGCCAATGGGCAGTGGAGGGAGGGGACTTCCATGCTTGCCTCCTAGATTCTACAGCAGGGGTGGGGAACTGGGGCCAAACACAACCCTTCAAGCTGCCTCTCTCCCTGGGCAGCCTTCCTAGTGGCTCTGCTCAGCACCCTACCTGAGTGTTTTGGTCTGGATAGAAAGCGCCCTTGAAACCGTGACAATGCCTCTTGCTTGCTAGGGCAGAGGATAGAGAGGCGAGAGCCGCTCCTTTGGTGTTCCAGCTGCTTTCGCCCTCTGGCTCCGTCCAGTATACCTGAAGGAGCGTCTCCAACCCCATCGTTCAGCCCGGACACTGAGGTCCAGCGCCGAGGGCCTTCCAGTGGTTCCCTCGCTGCGAGAAGCCAAGTTACAGGGAACCAGGCAGAGGGCCTTCTCGGTAGTGGCACCCGCCCTGTGGAACGCCCTCTCACCAGATGTCAAAGAGAAAAACAACTACCAGACTTTTAGAAGACATCTGAAAGCAGCCTTGTTTAGGGAAGCTTTTAATGTTTAATAGATTATTGTATTTTAATATTCTGTTGGAAGCTGCCCAGAGTGGCTGGGGAAACCCAGCCAGATGGGCAGGGTATAAATAATAAATTATTATTATTATTATTATCTGGCTGCAGCCACCCCTGGCAATCGGCCCTCAGAAGGTTGCCCAGGAAGGAAGGCAGCTTGCCTTATGATTTTGTGCATGTGTACCGAGATAGCGCTCTTTCTCACACACACATGGCTGCCAAAGGTAAGACCTGGCTGTGCGATCTGAACTTCCCAAGCAGATGCTGGGGATGAATGGGAGGGAGGTGTAGCCTCTGGCTTCAGATCATGCCGGAGCAGAGACCTTCAACCTTTCCAGAGCCAGCACAAATGCATTGGGGGTCCCTTTGCTTCAGCATTTGCATGGAAGAAGTGCTCCCGTTGCAGCCTGCCTTGGATCATGGCAGCGGCCCACTGGTGGTTCCTAAATCACCAGCAGAAGGCCACTGTCCTGGAGGGATCAGGCCGGCTGCTGCAAGGCTGCTGGTCCAGGTGGGTGTCTTTATGGATAGTGAGGAATGGAACAGCCATGTTCAGGGGCAGTGTACCTCTGAGCAGCAAGGAAGAGAAGCGTTTCGCTTTCACCCCCTGCTTGTGAGCTTCACAGAGATTTATTAGGAGCAGAAGGGCTTAGCAGGGGTTCAAAATCACCACAGGGACAGGCATCCTCTGGTACCCCAAAGAGGAGACTGGAGTAAAAAGGCTAAAATAAAAATACTTACACATTGACATAGTTCGCAGATAAGGAAAGCTCCCAGCGTTGCCTCTTCGTGATTATCCTGAATGTCCACGTTGATCACATGTACAGGCTGGCATGTCTCCTGTTCTCTAGAATTCAAGTCTGAGAGGCAAAAACAAAGAAAAGTGGTTTTGGGTGCAGGTCGAAATCAAGCCTTCAAACTAGCAGTAGGCAACTCGTGACTCCTCTGGATGTTGTTGGGGGTCTGATTCCTATCAGCCCCAGCCGGTGTTGGCCAACTATCAGGGCTGATGGGGAGTTGGGGATCCAACAATGTCTGGGGTGTGTGAGGTTGGCAAAGGCGACATCAGGGGAAGGAAGGGAGCAACATTTGCATGTCTTGGGCAACTGGAATTAAAATAATGCAAAGGAGCGCAGGAAGTGGCCTTAGACAAGTCCGCACTCTGCCTGTCTAGGAACTCGACTGCCAGTGGCTCTCCACGAATGCAGGCAAGCTCTTTCCCACGGCTTAATGCCAAAACTATTTTAAACAGGACGTGTTGGGAGTCTGAACCCTGGACAAAGTAGGGCCTCTGCCACTGAGCTAAGGCCGCTTTCCCCAGGCTCTTTGAAGAAACACTCCTTGCGTTGGGTCTGACAGCAGCACGGACGTTGGTGGAATCCCAGTTTTGAGGCTTCTAATCTGGTGGCCACTTGGCTGGTTCTTTTTAATGCAAGGATTGGGAAAAACCAAATGTGGCCCTCTATAAACTCTGGCCCTTGGGCCCCAAGCAACACCCTGCTCCAAACTCTCCTGGAGTGCTTCTGCCTGGCTGGAAGATGTCCTTGAGTTGCGCTGAACACCTCTTACTCATCCAGGTAAAGAGAGAAGAGCGAGCGTAGAAACCAGCCTACTGTTTTTTGAAAAAGGTAACACACTGACATTCATTGCTCGGCCCACGTTTGTCTCAAGCCTTGCCTATCACTTGCATGCAGCCCCCAGAAGGGCGCTGAGAAGGGAATGTGGGCCTAGGTTTGTGTTGTACTGCACCTCTCTTCATATAATTGCATTTTCTCTTGTTCCGCCAACGGAACCCACAGCAGGACAAGAGATTTGCTTATTTTTAAGACCGGTGTGCAGACAACGGCGTCACGTGCACGGATCCGGCACGGCCAAAGAGACACAGTTTCCCAGGCAGCGTTAAGGAGCCTAAAGATGCTGAACTGCAAATGTAAAGCTCAGAAACTGGTCCACTGCCCCCCTCCCCCTCCCTGAACAGTGTTTCCTGCAGATCAGGCCAAGCAAAGCGAGGCAGTCCGGCTTAAAAATCTCATCATCTGTTCATAGCGGGGACTGCCAGCGGGGATTCAGGCTCTCTCCTGTGCCACTTATGTGAAGAATTGCATTCCGAAGAGAGAGGGAAGAGGGTAAAGAAGGTGGAAATTAGCAAGCAGACGGCCTTCGCCTTCCCCAACTGCTGCAAAATGAACCCTCTGTCTCAAGGAGGACAGCTCCCCCCGAAGCAAAGAGTGAAGATTTCATTCATCTCTCGGCACGGCGACTCATTAAGGAAACCGGCGAAGGCGGTAATGCACTCTGAGCTCTGCGGCAACTGAGCGGACAGCCCTGGAGCGAAGGCAGAGTCTGGCCGGTGAGGAACCCACCTTGCCCCCAGGCATTTTTTATTTATGAGACACCAGTGTCCGCTCGGCTGCTTCCTAAATTTGAAGAAGATCTGCCACATCCTAGCGGGGGGCGAGGCAAAGCCAGGGAGCTGGAGAGACGATGAGCGGCAGATCTGCCAACACCACCAAGCAGGCTGGGTTTTTTTTTGTTTTTAAGGCTTAGCCAGAGTTGCTGCACAGGGGTTGTGTAAATGCCTAGTTTAAATTTAAAAAGCGAGGAAGAGCCACAATAAGAGCCTGGCTGCTGGATCAGGCCAAAGGCCTATCTAGTCTAACATCCTGTTCTGACTTTGGCCGAAGACAGGAGCCTCTATGGCAGTAGGTCCCCAGATGTTGTTGGACCACAACTGCCATCATTCCTAACCACTGGTCCTGCTAGCCAGGGATGATGGGAGTTGTAGTCCAGCAACAGCTGGAGACCCAAGTTTGAGAAACACTGTTCTATAGGAAGCCCGCAAGCAGGACCCAAGTGTGACAGTGTCTCTTCCCGCTTGTGATTCAGAAAAGGCCATCCTTTTCTCCTCCCCCTTGCGATGGCTGCCTGCTGGCCTCACTCTCTTTGTGTGGGCAGTGCTGGGTGGCCTACCAGTCACTGTGGGCACGTTCTCCCCCTCTGCACTGTGCCTCCAAATGCCAGTTACCTGCAGGGCACTTATGAGTGACAGGGAGGGAGGGCCATTGCCTTCCTGCAGCCATCTCATTGGCCACTGTGGGATATAAGAAGGCGGAACTAGACAGACCTTTGGACCCAGTGAGGCCCTTCTGATGTACTCAAGGAGAGGGCAAACGAATGTGCAGGGACAATAATGGGCCCATTCCATTGTGAGGAAGGCCCAGACCTAAGATGGCCACATGGCCTACTTTCCAGAGGGCAGTCCTCTATTTGAAGAGCAGCCTGTCCCATGCGTGGTTTGTAAAGGGAGAAGAGGGGCCCTTGAAACTGCTCATCAATGGAGACTGGAGGCAAATCTGTGCTCTCTCCTGTCTCCTGTTTTGGGGATATGCAAGCTGCCATTGGGACTTCACCCAGCAAATAAGACTGCTGGACCAAGGAGGTCTACCTCCATATCCTTGCTCAGCCACAAAAGTCAATGAGTCAAGAGCTGGCCAATAATCTTCTCTCAAGCCTAACCCCAGGCTGATGCAAGGGTGAAGCAGAAATAATCCAATGCATAGATTCCCAGGCCTCTTTGGCGGAACAGCAGGATAGCAGAGCAGAATAAATGCTGCACTAACAGGAATGCAGCGTCACTGCAGAAACCTAATTGGATTTGCATTCCGTTGGTCCCACTGCAGAACTGTGTTTGGGGGGGAAAGGTGCTTCCTAGGTCTGTAGTTCCCAGGAAGGATTCTCTCTCTGAAACTTCTGCTGAACCACAGAACACACAACCCCGTCTGAGTCTGAGCCCAGATTGTTTCCATCACATTTTTACGCCATCCCTTCTTCAGAGAGTTCAGGGGAATGGTAGGCAGTCTCCACTGCCCACTCTCAACCCTGTCTGGAATCATAAAGAGGCTTTGAGTTGGAAAAGGTCTTTAAAGGTAGACGAAACCAACCGCCTGATTGATGGACATTCTGCAACACGAGTACAGACGGCCACCCAGCCTCTGTGAAAAATTTGCCCTCCAGCAAATCTTCACGACAACCCCTGCAAAGTGGGCCAGAAAGAAAAAGAGCGACTGATTGCAGGTCACACTGCAAGCTTGAGAAGTGAGAAGATTTGAACCAAAGTCTCTGCGGTCCTAGTCCAATATGCCAACAGCTAAGGAGCGGTGGTGAACGTTCTTTAGCTCGGGGGCCACTTCCCTTACAAGGAGCATTCTGGGGGCCAGGGGCAAAACACACAAACTCTCTCTATTCAGGCAAGCTAGAGGGATGAACAGTTCAAGGACACATTCCAGTTATGTTAGAAGAATTCCAGGAGGGCTGTGGCCCAGAGAGTGCCCAAGGGGCCAGATAGGAAAGTCCAGGGGCCATATTCATCTCCCCCACCCCTGGCACCATAGCATCCTGGTCCTTGCCATTAAAGCAAACAACTTTCATCTCCTTACCTTCTACTACTTGATCATAGACCCTTTCTTCGCACGTCAAGATCAAATCAAAGACGTCTTTACAGTTCTGGAATCTCTCCGGCCGTGGTTTGATCCGCTTGTTTCTGTCCAACATATGTAAAATCCCATTCTGTGTATAGCTGAGGTTACCAGGGTTAAGGAACTTACAAGTCAAAAAGGTTGCTGTTGTTGGGGTTGACTTTAGTGGTTACATTTTGTTTGTTTGGGAATTACTTAGGACAGTTGTTGGGGGGGGGATAAGGTAAATTTGGAACAAACGATCCCAAGAATCATCAAATTTCCCCTTGCCCTCCAAAGTTTAACTCTTTGAACGTACACGACAATCCCTTGCGCTCCTCCTAGGATATAAAATCTCTATGTGGTAAAATAAGGCTTAGAGATCAAAGAAGCCTTGAAATGGCTTAGCTGATTAAAATGACAAGTGTGTGGATTGAATTCGCACACAAGTAAAACATTTCTCACACAAGAAACACAACATCATTTTTTTTTTCTGATAATGCATGCCGTAGCAGCCGGCTTCATGGAAACAGAACCCCCACCTATCTGACAGAGAAGGGGAAGAGCCTTCTTTTTTATGACGATGCTTGCTACCTCAATTTTTTTAATAAGCGTTTCTGTTGTAAAATAAAATAAAAAAGCTTCATTTTGCTTTTAAAATCTCCCTGGCGCTCTTGGTAGTCACAAGGACTAGAAACTTGCTTTCTTGCAAACCAACCTGAAATAGTCAGGAACCTGAGATTTCACAGACATCGACTTGGTCCAATGTGCTGTCTATAGCTGGAAATGGGGGACCTGAAAATCTTAAAACAGCCATCCCCAAACCAGTGTCCTTGTGACAAGACCATCCAGCCCATCCATCAAGGCCAGTGACTGGGGATGATGAGGAGATGGAATCCAGTATCTGCAGAAGCCCCTGATCCCTGAATTAAACAGTGAAGCCCCAATAGCATCACATCCAAGTCCATATAACCACATTCATTTGTTATCTGATCACTACCACTTTTGTCCCAACCTCCTCCTTTGCCAAGTCCTGAGAGGCATCTATCTTTCTGCTAATGCCCCCCCCACCCCCCAGTAAAGTATATCAAATGGAGTTTAAAGATTACCAAATGTGCCGGCCAGCTGTGAAAAAGGCTGTCTGAAAAGTCAAATTCTATTGCCAATTACTTTTTTCTTTTGCATGGTAGGCATTACACTACAGCTTTAGCTAACAGAACCACAGATACAACACTAAGCACACTTCCATGATGGGAGAAGGGCTCAGTGGTTAGAGTATCTGTCTTGCATTGCAAAACACCACGAGGTCCCAGGTTCAATCCTTGGTATCTCTAGATAGTGCTGGGACAGACTCTGGGCTGAAATCCTGGACAATGTCTGCAAAGTGTGTAGACGATGCTTAGCAAAACAGACCACAGGTCTTGATTGGGATAAGGCAATTGCCCGTGATTCTGTTTGGGCAAACGTCGTACTGAACCTGTTGAACTCACTAAAGACCAAGCACACAGAGCTTCAAATAAACTCAGCTTTCAAAATCAGGACCCAAACATTCCATCACACTGCAGCACGAGCAAGACTGAAATTCACAATACCAGTGTAGTACAGTGGTTAGTGTGTTGGACTAGGACCTGGCAGACCAGGGTTCGAAACCCCACTCAGCCACAAAGCTCACTGAGTGACTCTGGGCCAGTCAGTGCCTCTCTGCCTAAGGTACCTCCCAGGGTTGTTGTGGGTGTCAAATGAGGAAAGGGAGATCTATTTACACCGCCTCAAGCTCCTTAAGAGAAAAATGGGAAAGAAATGCAACAAATAGATTTAGCCTCAAAAGACACAGTGGAATTTATTTCTGGATCTATTTGTAAAATGTTGAATCATCACAGGTCCACTTTGATAGCATCCCTTTAATTTTTCCACTTAGCTGTTGCCGTTGTTTACACTGTAAGCTCCTCGGGGCAGGGAACTCAATATTGTAAAGCTACGGCAGAACCACACCAGACTTTCCCTTTTGACCTGTGCTTCGGTCAAGCCATACCTAGCTATCCTAGACTGGAAAGTACCGTATGCGCCAACTTGAAAGGTTAGCTAATGGCTGCCGCTTGCTTCTACCAGATGTGGTAACGTACCCTTTACTGTTCTTGGTAAGACTTGCAAAAAGGAAAAGCTGCCCTCTATATAGATCAGGCTTCCTCAACCTCGACCCTCCAGATGTTTTTGGCCTACAACTCCCATCATCCCTAGCTAGCAAGACCAGTGGTCAGGGATGATGGGAATTGTAGTCTCAAAACATCTGGAGGGCCGAGGTTGAGGAAGCCTGATATAGATGATGCCAGATGAATGGTATCAAGGAACAGGATCCTACAGTTACTCCAGGGCTCAAGCTTTCTCTTCTGTCTCCTTCACGGCGCCTGGAAGGCATTCACTGTGCAATCCTATCCTGGTCCCCTTAACATAAGAACAGCCCTGCTAGATCAGGCCAAAGGCCCACATAGTCCAGCCTCCCGTTCTCACAGTGGTTATCCACATGCCTATGAGAAGCCTGAAAGCAAGACCTGAGTGCCAACAGTGCTCGAACCTAGGATTCCCAGTATGCTGCCTCCGACAGTGGAGGTAGAACAGAGACATCGTGTTTAGTAGCCATTAATGGCCTTCTCCTTGTGTGGCTCCACGGCCGGGGCAGCTCATCCAAAGCTCTCCGGCTACTCCTGGACTACAACTCCCATCACCCCTGACAACTGGCCCTGCCGGCTGGGGCTGATGGGAGCTGGAGTCCCTCAATTTCTGAAGGGCCGCAGGCTAGTCACAGCCCTATCTGAACATTTTCTAACGGCTGCGTTTGCAGCAGAGTATGTTGCAGGCCAGTTCGCATGCAACACTAAGCCACGGTTTAAAATAAAACTACGGTTTGCAGCGCACGAGCACTTTGCTGGCAACTGTGCAGAACGGGGGAAGCAACAAGCCAGAGTCTGGCTCACTGTGATAATGCAAGCCTGCACTTGCGGTCCATCTCCTCCAAATCAATCATGAGCTGCAAACCAATAACACATTGTGGTTTACTTTTCGTGAGTTGTTTACAGCAGGGATGGGGAACCTTTGCTCTCCTCACCCCAGGCTCCCGCTCCCCAATGTTTTAGGCAACAGCTCCCATTAGTCCCAGCCAGCATGGCCAAAGGTCAGGAATGATGGGAGTTGCAGTCCGAACAGATCTGAAAGGCCACGGGTTCCCCATCCCTGGTTTAGAGGGAAACAAACCACAAGCCAGGGTTTGAACATGGCAAGAAGACAGGCTCCCAGGTTATTTCCTCCCCTGAATGCCCCAGTTAGGAGCAGCAGAGGGGCAAAGTGGTTGTGAGGGTTACAAACCATAGTTTTATTTTAAACCCTTGCTTCACTTTGGGTATAAATCGAGCCAAGGCCCCCATTGTGTTGTTCAAAATAGTCTCTGGGGGAGGGGGAGAAACTCACCCTTGTCCCACCCAGTCTATGGAGAATCTGGCCTGTGGGCCAGAGCCCCAGTCCAGTTCTCCCAGAGCAAAGAGATTTGCAGTGTAGCAATTATCATTCCCCCGTGGTGAAAGTTTGCCAAGTTTCACATGCAGCTAAGATTTCACCACCACCACCATTCCAGCAACCCGCAGCGCAGACACCACTTCTTTGGGCTGCCTTGTGGGTTAAGAGCGTACGTTCAACAGAAACCTACAGCACATCCCAGCTCCTCAAGTGTAGCTGTATGACGCACCTGTACGCAAAACATCTGTCTGTCTCGTTCACCGTTTCAGAGCAGGGGCATGGATAAGAGGCATCTCGTGGTCAGAAGAGCAGAACCGAGTCCTTGTCTTTTCACTGCTGCATCCCATCTGGAACATGTTTATCTTCATTCTCTTATCTTCTCCCAGAGATTTGAGGGCAACTAGTCTGTACAGAACTATCTGGGAACGTTTTGCCTGTGTTACCCCACCACCACCCCATCTTCTTCTATTGATGCAGCAATATCTCTTGTTTTTCAAAGCAAACCCTCTGTGTTATTTTAGTAGGAAATAATTCCCATCCAGTTCGGCTCACTCAAGAGATAAATCAGCGCAGAATTCCCTTAGATGCTCCAGTTTTTGGGAAATGACAGTGGTGGGGAAGGAATGTCAAGTAACTACTTCGAATTGTTAAAAACATATTTAATCTAAATTGATTCTAGCAAATTATTACTAGTGATAATAATAAATCGTTAATAATAAATCTATGATGTTCTTTCAAACAGTCATATGTCAGTTTTCTGTTTGGATTAAGTCAGGCATTCTGCATTTGCCAAGTGAAAGTGAAACTCAAAATTTAGCATCCCAATTCTTGTTTTTCTTTCATTTATTGATGGGGGAGGATCACATTTCTAGTCATACAATCATAGAACTGTAGAGTTGGAAGGGGCCACAAGGGTCATCTACTCCAACCCTCTGCAATGCAGGAATCTTTTGCCCAACATGGGGCTCAAACCCATGACCCTGATATTAAGAGTCTCATGCTCTAACAAATGAACCCTTAAGACTGTGAAGATGAACCCAAAGCCTTATCAGCAATGCCTGTGAAAATCTCAAAAAAACAACACAAGTGAATGCTAGATAGGAGCTCCAGTGGTGAGAAGTCTGAGTTACTGCCATGACTAGCAAAGCTGGAATAAATCATATAATATCAGAAAACATGTTTTATAAGGAGAAGGTATCAAAATGAATCAATTAAGGCTTTTAAGGGAGGCTGTAAATTAAGGGCATTTTAAAAACAATTTTCGCTCTGCAATGTTACTCTGCAAAGGGAAGCTGAATATTCCCTTCCAGTGCAACTAAGGGCTGTCAATCTAGCACATGAAACCTGTCATATTAAGGTGCATAATAGATAATTAGTGATAACCTGATCTCCTAATCCTTCTAAACTCCTGCTTATTAGGAAAGTGCGCCAACTCTTTTTCAGACCCTGATGTGGCACTTTGGAAAACAGCCCAAATTGCTCCTAACCTATTTGGAGGATGCCTGAATCAGCTTAGGGTTTCCAGCCAAGTCCTGATTCCAGGGGGTGAATCATGCCTCCCCCCACTTCACTACTTTGGGGTAATTTTAAAAGAAGTTTTAAACCTCCCCCCTTTTTGATGGAATTGGGTGAAATGTGCAGGCACAGTAAGTAGCCCCACCTGAGTGGGCAGGGGCTGACAAACAAACGAACAGGTCCACAGTCTTGGGGGCAAGTACATGAAAAGTTTATTTTCTTCCTTGTGGCTTTGTGAGAAATGCGTCTTGCTATGTAAAAGGTATATATAGTGGTACCTCGGGTTAAGTACTTAATTTGTTCTGGAGGTCTGTTCTTTATCTGAAACTGTTCTTAACCTGAAGTACCACTTTAGCTAATGGGGCCTCCTGCTGCTGTTCTCATCCTGAAGCAAAGTTCTTAACCTGAGGTAATATTTCTGGGTTAGCGGAGTCTGTAACCTGAAGTGTCTGTAACCCGAGGTACCAATGTATTGGGAGAGGTGCCTCTAGGAAAGTAGCCTGCAAAATTTCAGAAAGATGGGTCCAAGGGCTAGGGAGTTACGATAGAGGAGAAAAAGAAGCGTTCCGGGTAACTTCGGGACACTCCGGAGAGATTGTCCTAAGCTCAGACAAACCTTTAACCTGCTTCAAGTAGCTCACTTGGGAGCCTTCTAAATATGGCCTTGCCTCTTACCACTCTGCAAGAGTATTGGCACCCATGGCACCCTCAGTTCAGAAGGAAGCTGATCAGTCAGATAACTGATCCATCCAGCTGTTCGGGAGCTGGCAAGCATACAGGGCCTGCCTACAATACCAGCTTCACCATGCCACTAGTGAAGTGTCAAGACTAGGACCTGAAAGTCTAGGGTTCAAAGCCCCACTTAGCCATGATGAAGCACCCTGGGACCAGGCACCGTCTCTGCGCAACCTACCTCCCAGGGTTGTTGTGAGAATAACAAGGAGAGAGGCATGTGTGCTACCTTGAGCTTCTCAGAGGAAAAAGGTGGGGTGTTCATGTTACTTTGCTTTGCTGCGGAGAAGGAAATCCTTGTGGCACCCCCCGGCTTCTTCCTATATACTTAAAAAAAATAAAACAACCCATAATGCTCCTGGGTCCAAGATGATAACACTTAACGCCAAGAGCCCTGCTAAAAGCAGACCAAGGATCTTCCAGCCCAACCCTCCCGGCGGTGTCCTGCCAGGTTTCCAAGCAGCCCACAACCATAACAAGAATGTGATTGGCTGCCAGTTGTGGTGTGGCCCTACAGGTATATACCGCTGCTGAGCCTGGAGACTCCCTTCCATTGGGCTGCTCTCAAAATGCTTGGCCTAGTCATAGCTGTATAGTTATAGCTATGGTTTTCCCAGTAGTGATGTATGGAAGGGAGAGCTGGACCATAAAGAAGGCTGATCGCCGAAGAATTGATGCTTTTGAATTCTGGTGCTGGAGGAGACTCTTGAGAGTCCCATGGACTGCAAGAAGATCAAACCTATCCATTCTGAAGGAAAGCGGCCCTGAGTGCTCACTGGAAGGACAGATCCTCAAGCTGAGGCTCCAATACTTTGGCCACCTCACGAGAAGAGAAGACTCCCTGGAAAAGACCCTGATGTTGGGAAAGATGGAGGGCACAAGGAGAAGGGGACGACAGAGGACGAGATGGTTGGATAGTGTTCTTGAAGCTACCAGCATGAGTTTGACCAAACTGCAGGAGGCAGTGGAAGATAGGAGTGCCTGGCATGCTCTGGTCCATGGGGTCACAGAGTAGGACATGACTAAACGACGACAACAACAAAGTCACAGCTGTGTCTTAACCCCCCTTTAAAGGGCACTAGGAACATTGCAGCATTGTCTGTGCCCCTCTCCCATCCCAAGAAAGGAAGGGACAGAGGCAGTCCTATGGCAGCGATGGGGAAGCTACAGTTCTCCAGATATCCCTGGGCTACCAACTCCCATCATCCCTGTTAGCCGTGCTGGATGGACATGATAGAAGTTGGAGTCAACAACGTCCTCATCCTGCCACAAGCAAGGCAGCCCCCTTTCACTGGGACAGCCATCAACTGTCTAGCTGCCACAAGAGTATTTCTTCTTCACACTAGGAACAAAATCCTCCTCTCATGGAAATCTTTCAACCCCAGCTGGCCACTACAAGAATCCAGTAAATGGGGAATAAAGCCCAGTGTTGCTTTTCTCCTCCTCCTCCCTTTCTTGTTGTGACTTTTAAGATTGTACGCCTAAGGACAGAGACTGTCTTATCACTGGCATTTGTAAGCAGCCCGGGGGGGGGGGGTTGGCTTGGCTGAACAGCGAAGTAAACATTTAAAAAAAAGCTTTCAGTAAAATAAAATAGCAAGGGACCATTGCCGCATACACCTCACTTGCTTTGCATAATTAATTATAAGTTAATCAGGAAGGGTATTTTTGTTAAGTTATTCATGACCCCAAACTAGCGCATGATTGGGTAGACGTAGGAATGCATTTCACAGGGCATGCACTGAAGGAGTTGTTCCTGCTCCACGGAGAGCTAACCGGCAGTAAGGTGAACACCACTGTTAAGATTAACTGAGAAACGGCTGCCAAATATATTTTCCCCATCTTTGGGCCTGGCAGAAGCTGCCAAAGGCTTAAAATGGATTTCCTGCAGCGACATAGGAAGCTATTTGGCCACAAATAGGGGGCTGCATCCAACATTCTCTGTCCACTAATGCAAGACCCCTTTGCACTATGGATGGCAGTTTTAAAGCTGGCACAACAAAGGAATCCAACACAAGAAGTTGTGCTGGCAGAAGCTTGTTGTGCAATCCATAGTGCAACCGTCTAGGGCAGGCATGGCCAAACTTGGCCCTCCAGCTATTTGGGGACTACAACTCCCAGCATCCCTAGCTAATAGGACCGGTGGTCAGCGATGATGGGAATTGTAGTCCCAAAACAGCTGGAGGGCTAAGTTTGGCCATGCCTGGTCTAGACGTTTGCACTGTGGTCTAGGGGAATGTACTCATGTTTCCCACTGCACAACCGGTTATACCAGTGCAACGAGTATACCACTAAGTGACTTAAATAGAGTGCTACAGTGAACGTATTCCAGGGTTTCCACAAGTGTGGGGTTGCTAGGGCTTGCAGAGGAAGGGAGGGCACTCAGTTGGGTGCCAAGGGTGGATACTACATTACTGGCAACTGAGGACTGGTTCGACCTGAAATATGAAACTCACTTTTAAATCTGTTTTTATTACTGTATACTTCTTCCTCCTCACTTTGCTCCCCTCCCCTTTAAAGAAACAACTGAAAGGACAGTGGTGGCACCCCCAGTGCGATTCACGTTATTTCATGATGCCTTCACCATGATGAAACTAACTTAAGAAAATCTGTTCACTTTCATTTCTCCTTGCCAATGTTTTCCCATCTCCTCTCCCATCATCATCATCATCTGCCCCACAGTTGAGAGTTAGGATTCTCGTCTCCTTGGGGCAGGGAACTGCTTTTGCTTCCCTCTCCTCAACTTACCAGTTGAAGACAGGAAGGCTGTAGAAGCATTTGTGGTTCAAGACCTCCTCATCTCTCTAGCTTTTCCTCAAACCTTTTAAGACTCTCCTCACTCCTAACTTCTCTCCACCAAAAGCAGATGCTGCAAAGCTTCCTCTTTGCAGGACGACTTGACGTTATAAATCTAACGCAGATTTTCCTCTCTCTCAAGGAATGCTGTCGGTTCGGGAGTTTGTGAAGGGAAGGTGGGGTTTGATGTTTCGGTTGGAGAGAGTATTAATTGTAATGCTATGCTTTAGGACATAACATGTCTAAGCTCCCACCTTCATTGAGGTGCAGTAAACTATTGAGACCACTGGTGAAATCAAAAAGCTTCTTAAGCAAGTGGCATTTCAGCTAGGTTTATTTGTAGGTTTAATCTGATGGATGCACAATTGTCAAGCCCAATTAGTTACCGGGCAGCAGAAGCCCAGTTGAAAAAACATCAGCATTTTACTTGGGCCAGCTGGCAACCCTATCAGGAAAATAGAAGAGCTCCACAGGGATCGAAGAGAAGGCAGGCTGACATTTCCAAAGTTTTAAATGAAAATGAATCTTCAGCTAAATGCCACTACCCTGCAGTAAACTGTATCATAAGAATGTAAGAGGAGCATGGCTGTTAGATCAGCCCAAAGGCCACCTAAAATACCACCCTGTTCTTACAATGGCCAACTGGATGCCTACATGTGAAGACCCATAGCAGGACCTGAGCAACTCTCCCCACAGCAACTCTCCCCACTTGTGATTCCAAACAACCGGTATTCAGAAGCATACTGCCTCCGACCGTGGAAGTAGGACACAGCCATCATAGATGGTAGCCACTGATAGTCTTCTCCGTGAATTTGTTTAATCCACATTTAACGCCACCCAAATTGGTCAAAGGGACACGGGTGGCGCTGTGGGTTAAACCACAGAGACTTGCCGATCAGAAGGTCAGCGGTTCGGATCCCTGTGACGGGGTGAGCTCCCGTTGCTCGGTCCCTGCTCCTGCCAACCTAGCAGTTCAAAAGCACGTCAAAGTGCAAGTAGATAAATAGGTACCGCTCCAGCGGGAAGGTAAACGGCGTTTCCGTGTGCTGCTCTGGTTCGCCAGAAGCGGCTTAGTCATGCTGGCCACGTGACCCGGAAGCTGTATGCTGGCTCCCTCAGCCTATAGAGTGAGATGAGCACCGCAACCCCAGAGTCAGTCACGAATGGACTGGTCAGGGGTCCCTTTACCTTTAAATTGGTCAATGCTACATGTTGTGGGAATGGAATCCATAGTTCCAACTATACGCGCCATGAATAAGTACTTCCTTTTCACCTTTCCTGAATCTTCCAACATTCCAGCCTTGCTGGATGATCCCAAGTTCCAGCACCGAGAGGGAGAACTGGGGTCTATCCAATGAAGCTGAAACATCATGTAACTTCAGGCAGAAGGAAGATCATGGGCCTTCAGGGCTATTTTATCTTTTCTGCAAATGCTGGATTAGAACTTATGTGTATTTACTCCATCTCATCCCCCTCTGTGCTCACCAAATATAATTCCATCTTACCCTGTACATGGATACCTACAGCTCAGGATAATGCTAAATATATCTACTGAAGATGACTGTGACCCACAAAAGTATGTCAGGTGTGGGGAACTTCTGGTCCTCATGAAGTTGCTGAACTAAAACTCCCATAACCCCTGGCCATCAACCATACTTGCTAGGGCTTATGGGAGCTGTAGTTCGACATCTGGAGGGCCAGAGGTCCCCCATACCTGGCTTATGCCATAATAAATTTGCAAGTCTTTTAAATGTGCTTTTACCAGTTTTGCTGCAGCAGACCAAGACAGCCACCCACTTGGAATATGTTCAGAAGTGAGAATGCAGACAGAATCAATTTTAACTAGTCTACGTTAAGAGATCTCGAATAGCAATGGACTGAGGGAATTCAGGTCGGAGGAGAGAAAACAGGGGGGAACCATACAAGACTGAAGCCAGCTAACCCAACTGAACTCAAATGTTACCAGCTGGACAAAGACAGTCCAGCAATGAAATGCTGCATCACTTTCTGCAGTCACACATTATGGCCACAAAATAAAAGGGATGCAAGCAACTGGCTTCATGCGTAAGGTAGATTTGTGGCAGAAAACAGGACAGTGACTGGGCGCAATTCTGAGGAAGTTGACATGAATAAGTCCCATTAGACTGAACGGGATGTTAGTCAGAACTAATTTCCCCTGGCATAAAACTGTAAAGTAAATTGTATTTACTTTATGTAAGTAAAAATAGATGGTGGCCAAGAAGCACACACATGGTGCAGTAGATCAGCTCCACGTTTGCATGGGATAGAATCTGAACAGGCACATGTTACAGGACATGCCATATGTCACAGAGCAGGTGGAAAGCAGGGGAAGAGCCTTCTCGGTGATGGCCCCCTATTGTGGAATACTCTCCTCAGGCCCCGTCTCTAATGTGGCACTCCCTACAGGCAAAGACCATTGGATTCTTGACTCGGCTCCAGCAATTGTTTGCTCTTGATAACGCCTATTTAAGGCTGCATTGCTGCTATTTTATTCTTTAATTTTGATTTTATTAGTGCTTGATGTTTCTAAAGTGCCAGCTGAAAATGTCCAAGAAACTAAAGAAAGATTTGGGTCCAGCCGCTGAGCATCTATTCCACCACACGCTGTGAAAATCAGCGGCTGGTGTAAAATTTTTTGTGAGGTCTAGCAGGGAAGTATGTTGCAGATGCCACAATCTGAACTCTCCCAATAACAATGATAAACAGGAGACTAGTAAGGGACCTAGCAAGCTGCCTTATACAGAGCCAGACCACTGGGTCCATCTAGTTCAGTACTGTCTGCAATGACTGGCAGCAGCTCTCCAGGGTTTCAGACAGGGGTCTCTCTCAGCACTAACTGGAGAAGTCAGGGATTGAACCTGGGACCTCCTGCATGTAAAGCAGATGCTCTAACACTTGCAGACAGAACAGGGAAGCCTCCAAGGAACTGAGACTTTTAAAGAATACATATAGGAAATGGAGGGATTTATAATTAAGGAGGAGCACAATAAAGAGGTCCAAAGCTGTAAGGATGGTATCAGGGAAGCTAAATGAGAAGGGGCTTTTAAAGGACACTCAGAACGACAAAAAGAACTTCTTGGGCCATGTTTGGAGCAAAAAGAACAAGGGAGGATTATGACAGCCGCTTAGGGATGGTGAAGTGTTAAGAGTTGACAGAGAAAGGAGGAACCATTCAATTCCTATTTTGGTCTTCTCCCAAAAACGGAACAGAGTTTGACCAGGAAAAGCAGGACTAACGACGCAAGGAGGGATTTGCAACTCAGGATTGCTAAGGAGGGAGCTAGAGAACACCTAACTACTTTAAAGGAGTTCAGGTCTCCAGGGCCAGAGGAATCCTATCCCAGGTTGCTGAAGGGGCTTGCAACAAGATTTTATTTCAGGGTACAGCAGCTGTCAGGTGACTAGAAATAAATGTTGTTCCTATGTATCTTCAGAAGGAGAGGAAAGAGGGGGAATTAAATCTGGGAAGCTAGAGAAAAATCAACTCAACGTCAGTAACAGGCAAAATTCTAGAACAGATTAAACTGTCTGTATGTGAGCAACTAGAAAATAATGGATTACTGGGAGCCAGGGCAAGCTTTATAAAGACTGAGTTGCGCCAAATTAACCTTATCTTTTTTTCCTTCCCCCTTTTTTTTTTTGGATAGAGTTACTAAGGTTTATAGATAAGGAGAAGGCTAAGGACAGTAGTTTATCTTGATTTCAGTGACGCATTTCACAAGGTCTTCCATGACATCCTTGAGAATATACTAACAATACTACTGTTAGGTGGATCCCAATGAGTGATCATGAATAGTTCTGAATCAATCTGTAAAGAGTACCAACGGAACTCTAGGTTGTACCCAACATTACCCCTACTCAGAGCAGACCCATTAAAATTAATGGACGTGGCTAACTTACTCCAGGATGGACCTCAACAGAGATTAAAATGTAAAAACCTGCATTTAGGTATGAAGGATCTATGGCACATCTATCAGGTACAAGAGCTCTGGAAGGGCAGTCATACATGTGAATAGGATCTAGGGGCATCTAAGGCCAAAAGTGAAAAACACAAGCCAGCAATGTGCAATCCAAAGCAGCTTAATGCAATCTCAGATTGCAGAAGTGGTATCCGGGTCACAAGCAGTACATCTGTAGTACTACAGTGTCCACAAAGAAAAGAAAAAAAGGCAGAAATGTGAGGGGGCCTGGAAACTATGAAGAACAGTTGAGGAGAGCTGGGGTACTTAGCCTGGTGAAGTTGGGAAAAATATTTGAAGGGCTTTCACACGGAGGATGGAAGAGACTGGTTTCTCTGTTGCTCTGAGGATTCGAATGCTTAGGTCTGCTGAAGTGACCCTGTTACAGGTGCCACATGAGATCCATTCCACACTCGGAAGAAATCCACCTTTCAGTGTGGCAGCACCCAAACTTCGGAATTCCTTGCCTATTGACATCAGACAGGCACCTTTGCAGTACTTTTTGGCTCCTGCTTAAAACATTCTTGTTTAGGCAAGCCTATCCAGACATGGAGAAGTTATATGCATGTTTATCACATTTTAGTGCCTGTTAGTTTTAGTCGTATTTTGAATGCTTTTAAGTACAGTGGGACCTCAGTTTTCGAATGTCTCAGCTGACGAACATTTCGGTTAACGAATGCCGCAAACCCGGAAGTAAATGCTTTGGTTTTCGAACACGCCTCGGAGGTTGAACATGCCACGCAGCTTCCGCTGAGTGCAAGATTCTGAGGCCTAGCGGTCAGCTGTTGAGTTTTCGATTTTCAAATGTTTCAGAACTCGAACGGTCTTCCGGAACGGATTACGTTCAAAACCTGAGATACCACTGTACTTGCTTTCAACTGTTTTTAATTACCGAGAATGTTGATGCTTTACTTTATATTTTTGCAAACTGTTGAGATATGCTGGGAAGCCTATCTTGGCTTAAAAGTTAGGAGAAATTTCTTAATGGGATGAGCGGTACAATGATAGAACAGACTACCATGGAAAGGGGAGGGAGGCTCTCAACCAGAAGCATTTGAGCCGTGGATGGATGACGAACCTGCCAGAGATGCTATAGCTGCAGGGGGTTGGAAGAGAAGATTGCTTAGGTCCCTTCTTGCTAGCAGGTGTTCCTCACTTCTCTCTCGACAGAAGCACCGAAGTTACCCCACATAAGAGGAAGCTGCCTTATACCACGTCTGTGTAACTGTCCCACCTAGCCTTGAATTACCTAGTTTGGGTGTGGGGAGGCTTTGACCTTCCAGATGTTGCCGAACTGCAAGGCTGCTTCAGCCAAGCAGACATGGCCAGTGACCAGAGATGATGGGAGACTGTAGTCCAGCAACATCCAGAGGGTCAAAAGTTCCCCACACCTGGTCAAATTTGTCTGGCAATGGCTCTCCAGCATCTCTAGATCATGAAGGCCGTTTTCTCATCATCTGGCGCCCAAACCTTTCAACAGGAGATGCATGCAGTCTACTATAGAGATGTGGGTTTCATGCCTGAACTGCCTGGGCTGAGTGTGGAGAAGGGGAGAAACAGAGTTCATGGCAGAAGCGAGATTTGAAATAGGGTACTTCCCATACTCCCCTAACCCTGGGAACCTCAGAATCCTGACCACCAGGTTTTGTGCTGGTGCAGAACACAAAGGTCTGGCTTAAGTGCTTTGGAAGCAATGTAATTGGCCCAGCTCTTCCCCCACTTCCGTAACCGAAGTTGAGGTTGTGATGATCCATCACCACCATCACTTGTTAAGATCTACCAGAGAGAAAGTATGCAGATGGGGTGTGTGTGTTGTTGCTGAAGCCCGTCCCCTTTTAAAGGAGACCTGCCAGATCTCTACTGGCCCTTTGAAAGAGAGCAACAATTATTTCACTGAGTTTTGAATTATAAGCTTCTGGGGGTATGAAGTGATATGGCCTCCTTTAATTTTACTCCTTTGTTTCAATTCTGCATTGCATTTTATCACTTTGTTAGCCATCTTCTGGCCCAGGGATTGCCCTCAAAGCAGGGTGCAAGCGGAGGATGAAAAAGCCCGAAACACTGATGCAGCTGGGATCGCACAATGGATCAGGAAGTCCCTACAATTAACGTACCTGTGTATGTGTCTAACATAGGAAGCTGCCTTATACTAAGTCCATCTAGCTCAATATTGCCTACATCGACTGTCAGCATCTCACCAGGCAGGGGTCTCTCCCAGAGCTACCTAAAAATGGCTGGGATTGAATGTGGGACTTCTTGTATGCAAAGCAGATGCTCTACCACTGAGCTGTGGCCCTTCCCCAATTCAAGAGGTCTCCTGCAGCGTCCCACCTCTCCCTCCTGCCATGTGCAATTTGGGAAAATCAGCCTCTTACAAAGGCAGTGGTTAGAGTTACAGGATAAAGTGAGTGAAATGCCTTGAAGACTTGAACTCGCCATATAAACTGCAGTAGCATGGTGAAGTACAAAGTGCTAGCCTTCCATCGTCATCAACAGCGCTCAAGGGGGTTTACACATTATTATTTTTGCACAGATACTGTCAGGGCACACTGAAGCCAACCAGAATGGGCCACACTGCTGGAACTGCACATTCGGTGCATAACGAAGTAACTTTTACCCATTTAAACTAGCTTACTGCAGTGTGCACGCACATGAATATGTGTGAGAGACTTACGTATAAGTAATTTAAAAAGCAGTATTTCCAGCCCAAGCTGAAAACTGTTTTCCAGGAGCTAAAGTTATGGCCAATCATGTTATTTTAAGATTTTAGTGGCTGGGCCTAAGAAAGAGGGAGATAAAAAAAAAATTCCCTACAAGAAACTTTAAAAAATAATTAATCAGCTAATCTTTTATGTTCTGAATTTTAAGGGTGGTAGGGAATCTAGCCTAAGTTTCCCCAATTACAGAGATCCCATTCAGCCAAATGGTTTATGGAGCACTTCTAATACAGCTGAAAAACCAAATCCATGGGCATAACCTAATTCAACTGTCTTTTAAGCACAGTGATGCTATAAATCAAGTATTTTAAGCAAACGCTTCATGGCTGGGCAGTGTTAGAAAGGTTACGGAGGGTGAAATCAATATTGCTTTTAAAAATCAGAAAGGGAACTCGCTGACTGCAAAATTTAAAATCAGCAGACTGATCAACTAAAGCTTTTGATTCACCTGAGCAGGACAGTTTAAAGTGATGGAGTTAAGCCTGTGATTCTTGTTTTTGTGGTGCTGACTTGGTTCTGGAGGAAATGATAAGCAATGAAGATACCTTGCCTTCTTACCAAAGACTGATAAAGTTATGTTTCACTACATTTTAAGTTCTTACACACAGAAGCTCCTTCAGTCTCTAAAGAAGAAACATGCACTGGTGTTTTAGTAGCATGGAAGCTTCACTAAAAGCTGCTCAACTCCATGGAATGGTACACCCAGTGTGGTGCCAGAGTTGGACCTAGGAGACCGTTCAGATCCCCACTCAGCCATGAAGCTCACTGGATGACTTTGAGCCAGTCACTGTCTCTCAGCATAACCTACCTCACATGGCAGTTGTGAGGATAACGTGAGGAGGAAGAGAAGTATGTATGCCACCTTCAGCTCCTCAGAGGGCGGGTGGGATCCAAGAGCAATAATAAAAATAAATGCTTAACAGGTTAAGTGCTACCTGCTATGCTCTTGTCACATGACCATCTGCTGCAATGAGAAATGGGCTTTGTGTGAACCAGTGCTAATGGGCTGCAGAACTGAATCCCTCAATAGCTTTCACTAAGGGTGTTCTGTCTGGGTTGCGGACTCCGTAAGCTGCCGTGGCAGGATTTGGATGAGCCTTGCTCACCCATAGCCCTTTTCCAGCAGGGATGGGAAATTTTGGCCTGACTAGTGCCCATGCTGGCTGAGTCAAGTTGGAAGTCCAACAACATTTGGAGGGCCACTGGTTTCCCCAACCCCACCTTGAAGCTTCGTCAACAACTGCCTTTTACCATGTCTTCCTATCCATTCAAATATGCTTCAAATTGTTCATGTTCAAACAGGCTGCACCATCTTCCAGTGTAGGAACTGTCCTACACAGTGACACCTCAGGTTACATACGGTTCAGGTTACAGACTACGCTAAGCCAGAAATAGTACCTTGGGTTAAGAACTTTGCTTCAGGATGAGAACAGAAATTGTGCTCCGGTGGCACGGCGGCAGCAGGAAGCCCCATTAGCCAAAGTGGTGCCTCAGGTTAAGAACGGACCTCCAGAACAAATTAAGTACTTAACCCGAGGTACCACTGTACTGAAATCAGATTGCTGGTCTATGTAGCCCAGCACTTGGGAATCCTCCTGACAGGGAATTGCTCTCTGTGGGGTCTTTCGCATATCTCCAGCTCAAGAGCCTTTCCCTAGAAAGATACCAAAGATGGAATCTGGCACCTTCTGCAGGTACAGCGTGTGGTCTACCACTGAGCTATGGCCACTCTTCATCCTCCCAAGTACACATGGAGCTGCCTACATTTCCACACCTTCTCAAAGGAGGAATAGGGAGCAGCCCTGCATGTATGACTGTGCGTCGTGCATCTCAGCCAAAACAATGACTATCTTCCATTTCCTTTAAACACCAAATGGGGTTCATTCCCCACCCCTGCCCGTTTTCCCTATAAAGGGTAAAAAAAAGATGTTGTTTTTTAAAACATACATGTTGCCATTCTAAGCAGCTGTTTCTTTTTCTTTTTTTACCTTGGTTTCCTGATGTAAGTCGCTGTAGCGTTTTTTCTGCCTGGTTGGGATGGCTGCTTCCTTGACTGACCAGATGGACTGGAGGGGTGGGTGGGAGGTGGGGGGGAAGATGGGTAGCAGAAGCCTTTCCACAAACGTCCACCGTGTACCCTAGTTTCCATGCTCTGCTAGGGCAGGGAGACCCCCTTCTGGTGCCGAGACACGGACCTGTTTCCACACACCATGGAGGCGCAGACACAAAACGTTTGCCCATTTATACACAGAGGAGCTGCTCTTTTCAGACATGGAAGGCTGGAAGGAGAAGCCCTCACCTACCTGAAAATGAGCAGAACTGGGGAAGCAGGAGTTGCTGGAACTCCAACTCCCATCATCCTTGACTATTGGCTGATGGGAATTAAAGTCCAGTAATGGCTGGAGGGCCACAGGTTCCCCGTTCCTGAGCTACAGCTTCTGGATGACGGTTCCCATCCACACTTCTTTTGAGATACCCCACGTAACTTGCCCATCTTAAGATGGGCTCTCCCATCTAAAAAGCAGAGCTCCTCAGTAGCCATTCTTCTCTGCCCAAGTATCCTGCAGCAACTATTTTATTAGAACAAATCATCTCATTTCCCCCACCCCACCAGGCCAAACGTAGATCTGCCCCCAAAATGATAGCAAGTGGGGGTGGGGGTAGAGAACTGGTAATTTACAGTGAGTGGAAGATTGCTCTTGCCTTCTCAACTGCAATCCAGAGGAGGACTGCCTTCTGAACAAGAGGTCAGAGCCCCTAAAAACTTTTTGGTGCCTTTCATAGACCCTTAGGGCCCCAAATGCAACTGGCTGCTCCACTTCCCCCCACCCCACCCCATCGCAAGGAGTGCTTGGTGGCCACAGTTCTGCCTCTCAATGCAGCGCTGAACTAAGAAAAAAGCAACTCCAGGAGCGTGGACAGGGGGCCAATTGTATTTCTTTTTTAATTGTTATGTTCTCAGTACAACAAATCATTTTAACAAGAAAGGCAACCATCACACAGATCCTCAAAATGTCTATGGTCTTCCCCATTTTCTAACAGAATCGCTAGTGCCCCACTGAGATGGTCACCGTCTTAGGAAAAAAGTATATTTAGAACAAAAACCAGCCCAACCATATGAGGTATGTTATGGGACCAGTCCTTTTTCGTAGTGCTTCTCGGGTGCTAATTCTCACTGAGGTCTTGACTGGGTCTGGACAGTATTAATGGACACGAGGTTTGAATGATGCAGTGGTCCCCCTCCCCAAATCCCTGCACACAGAATGCCAAGAAGGGCACTAATCTCACCTTCTCCAAAACCAACTACATTTCCATGTACAGGGCAGGAATGAGGAAACTGTGGCTCTCCCGATGTTGTTGGACCACAACTCCTATCACTCTTGTGGGGTGCCATAAAGTTTCCCATGCCTGGCTAATTTGGGACAATTTAATTTTAATTTAATTTTGGGAGGCAGATAACCAACATGGGGAATGATAGTAGGAGGATTGTGTGTGATGTGGAGAAAAAACACTGATACAGAAATATTCGTCTCTTCTGTCACAGTACTAGCACTCAGGTCACCCCCTGAAACTGAGTAGCAGCAGAAGTAAGACAGGTAGAAGAAAAAGAACATCTTCCAAACAATGCATAGTTTACTTGGGGGTGTGACAACCACCAGTGACTCAGGTGGCCAAGAAGAGCAAATTCACGGAGGATTTGTCTGCCATTAGCCATGATAGTTAAAGAGAGATACTCAATTGTTCAGAACCAGTATTACCTCTAGTGGGACACGCCCAGCTTGTGATCTGGAGCCATCTAGGCACCATGGCAGACAAAGCGTGGTGCTTGATGGACCCGTGGTCCATCAAAGGGATTATATTCCATCAATGGATTCTGCATACCACACCTCCCAGCTTACAGTAGAAGGGCCCAGACACAGTTCTGTGACCTCAGTGAGAACTATACCTACAAGAGAAGCTCAAGGGCTACAGGCTCCCAGTTCAAGCCCCACCGCAGTCCTTCCAAGTTTCCTCAAGCCCTGGCACATACAGCATTACTGGTTATGGGGCAATCCTTTTATAAAATGAGGCACACCCTAAATGAAAAGCTCCAGGTGTGGTGTATGCGGCCCCCAAAGAGAAACGTGGTGATGAGGGTTTAAGGAAAGCCTGAAACAAAATGAAAACCGTAACTACTGGGAGCTGTAGGCTCTCAGGTTTAATGGTGTCCCACCGGTTAACACACGCACACAGAGCTGATACTCTGCCCAAAAACATGTGGATTTATGGACCCCCTGGTGTCTCCCTCAAGTCTTCTGACAATCACTTTAACGGTCTAAAGCAAGACTAGGAGACGAAATGAGGGCCTGTTACTGCCAGACTGTTCTCTGTACTGACCTTGTGGGTATATGGTTATCAATATCCTCTCAACTCAGCAGCCTGCGACCAGCTTTATGCTAGTTATTAAACATCTATTTCTGGATGTCATCTTCTTTTAACCTATTTGAGCCTTCTGAGAGTGTAAACAGTGCTGTCCCTTCTGGCCAATCCCTTTCATTACTTCCTGTTCAAGCTCCAGAGAAAAAGGAAGTAGCAGGAACTACTGGCCCCAGGTTTCCAGCGAGGCAGACTTTCCTGGCTGTCCTCAGCTGCTAAGGCACCTGGAAAGGTTACTTTTAAATACCACTTCTCAAAAGATGTGAGTTTCATATCTGGTATTAGAAATATTCCAGGGCTGCTACAGCCTAAACCTTTGGCTGGTAATGAACTCATTAAAGCCCCTTTATTTCCAAAGTGTATGCAGTTTTCCTGTTTTTTGTTTTTAAAATTTGGCCAGGTAATATTTGAGATGAAGGGGGAACCCCATTAGACCAAACACACCTTTGAAAGCGTGTCATTCTTGTTACAAATGCCATTAGTTAATCCTAGGAAAGGAGCAGGCATGCTTTTGCTTAAGCAGGGTTAATTCCCCCCCCCCCCCAAGGTTGACAAAAACACCACCCCAGTAAATCCAGGATACCAATGGATCCTGAACACTTTGAGATGCACCAGAAAGAACATCTAAGTCTATATGCTAGAGTTGAATATGGATGAGTGTACTGAAGAGTTGCAGGACCTGCATTTTAGCTGCTCTGAAAGGGGTGGTGACACCTAATCACACACTTCCGTCTTGGTCAAGGTACAGGCTGGTCTACTTTTATAGTTCTTACCTGCTTCCTTGCCTGAACTGTAGTCCACAGCCAGTTCATTGCAAAGAACAAATCTTTGCCAGGCCATGTGGGAAAGGTGCCAGACCCTCACACTGTTTCTAAGGATGCATTCACACCACTCGTTGTACTGCTCCAATCCAGTAGGGTTCACACATCCAATGGGAGGTATATTTTAAACCTGTTAGTGCAGGAAAGATGCTACACTAGCTCTGATCATCCTGGGAGAACCCACATTGAACTGAATTATTCTAGGACAAAATGGTTCTACTGTAGCTCTCTCTGAAGGACAATGTCCAAAGTGCTTTTTCCAGTACAATTTTTTTTTGGGGGGGGGAGAGACAAGATGCTTAGCATCTGAGCAGCTCTCTATATATATTATAAAGCATATTTTGTAGTGGTGGTCTCTGGCAATCAGTGGCTGAGCTACCCTTGATGTCACAGAGAGGTGGGAAAGGCAGAAGGGTCAACAGGAGCCTGGGGGTTAGGGCTGGCCAAAGGGGGCAGGGGGATTTGGGGAGATGGGAATGGTTTTGAGGGAAAGTCTGGGAGAGGACAGAAAACTAAGAGGGAGAATGGCCAGAAAGGAAAGCAGCTGTGTACGGTCAGGAATTGGGATATCAAGCCAAAACCTTCAGCTGTCAGGTTCCTAGTGAATTTCATGACTATAGGGCTATTGCCGTTTGAGTAGCCAGTTATGGGGGGCAACCCAACATAGTCATCCAGAGCACAGAAGTGCAAATCACATCCCAAAAAGTGTCAAATCTCCTCTACCGCATGCACCACTACTTAATGGACCAGGGGTTGGAGGGTAAAGAGAGCATTTAAAGGGATGTGGTAAGAGCCCTTCAATCATGTGAAGCACCTGCCTAGAACTGGAAAAATACCAAGACCTTGCCACAGTCAAGTAGCAGCATATTCCTTATGCAAACGTGCGAAGAACAGCTTTCGGAAAGGTGAACAGCAGGATTTTGAAAGGGGCATTCCACAGGGATACAGTTCTTTGTCTTTCCTAAGCAGGTCATTGTACATCTGATCGTATGTCGTTTTGAAATCATAAACGTTTGGCTTGTCCGGCGCTGGTCCTGGAAGTTTCACGTGAGTCCCCGTCCCAAAGGATCGAACAATGAAGCCACGCTTACTGAAAGACAAAAAGGGGGAAAAAGAGGGAAGCTTAATTATTCTGGATGGATTCATGTTTACATGCCAAAACAATACATAGTAAATAGCAACTACACAACCCTCTGGAATCCAACAGGTGCCTAGTATCTTGATGCTTAGGAAGCTACTGAAGGTATATTTGTAAAATAAGCCTTTCCCTGAATCACTTATGGAATATTAACTGCACAAATTTAAGAATTAGTTTTATTGTTTAAGTGTCTGCATCTTTTGTGCTTTACCTCTTTTTATCTTATTATGCACTGCTTCAATAGCTTCTGGCTATGACGCAATTTATAAATCTGAAAGATAAATAAGAGAAACTCTGGAAAATACCGAGGCTACTGCACCACTGGAAGGTTTTATTCACAGGTTCATTCTACATTTGAGGTGCTCCAGCCCACTTTTAATGGTCCCAGGGTGGGTTAAAAAATTGCCACCATCGAAAATCAAGTATAATTTTACACTGATAACATAAAATAAGATCACAACCCACCAATGACAGAAGGAAAACAGCAGGACAGGGCAATAACCAAAGGCCTGGGCACAGAGGTGCACTTACTGCAAAGAAAGCACACAGAGATGGCGCGAGATGCACATCGGAAAGGAGGTCATTCCACAATCTGAGAGCCCGCCTCAGAGAAGACCCTCTCAAGCATTACCCCTTCTCGATCCCTTACGGCAGAATAAGCAATCTAGTAGTCTGTGCTGGTTATTCAGGTTCTGAATACGACAGCTTCTGATTTTGCTACTTATTCCCAACATAATCAGCTATTTTTAACTTTGTTGCTCTCATAAGAGCAACCAAGACAAGAATTTCACTCAATGAGAGAGAAAATGACACAAGTAGAGATATCTTGTGTAACTTTTCTATGGCTTCACATACTTTTTTTAAAAAAAATGCTCTTAATCACAGCTCTTTCAGAAGACTGGCCGATTTTAAAGCACTCCTCAATTAAGCCATTAAGCAGAAAGCAATTCTGACCCTCAAAGACAAGTCTTCCTCAAGGGCCTGGATTTGCCATTTCAGAAAGAACACGTGACGTTTCAAAAGAGAACCCAGCAATCTCCGAAATAAAGTCAGCTGTGCAGTGAATGCCGAGCACTATTTTTAGTTACTTTTCTCCTTCTACATGAGCAAACTGGATTGCAGAAGTACCAGCACAGAACATTTCCCTATTGCAGATCATGCCGGGAGGGGTGGCAGTTGGGGGGGGCACTTTAAACAAGAGACCCACTTGTTTAAATGAACAGAAGGCTGTTTTTTCCCCTCCAGGGAACAAAATGAAAGAATTTATCTCCCTAAAAATATTTCTGCAATTTTGAAGCTAGCAGCTTGTCAACTTGGTTGGGAAGCGGATGTAGAGCCACGTAAGGGAATGAGAGGGAAAAGAATTATGGTTGATGCAGGGAGTGGATGCTCCTATTATTATTGTATCTTCATCCTGAACAACAATGTTCTTTCATGCACACGTATCAACAAATCCACTTCTCATGAGCAAGTCCCCACTGCCTTCTAGTGACCATGACACCACAGCACCACAGATCTCTCATTTTGCATTCTACACAGTTAACTACTTTGAGAGGCGTTTTTGTCTCCTACTCCCACAGGTCTCATTTCAACTGTATTTTGAAGCATGATCCTCTTTGAAGCAGCCAGGGAGGATCACCCCCCCCCATTTCTTGCTTACCCCATATCCTACACAAATAAGGCGAGACTCAAGCCCCCTTTGCATGCCAAGAAGGGGAACTGGAAGCAGTCAAAAATAATGGCTGACTAGAAACACTTCTGGACTGCTATGTGACATAGAACTCCATGTGCATTGCTGCCTAGATGTTGTCAGCAAAAGGGGTGGGTGTCAGAAGATAGTAAAGTAAAACAGTGCAGCCTACTTTATTATCTAGCTGCTACTTGGTTAGGAAGTCAAGTGTTCCGCTTGGTTTACCAGCCAGTCATTATTTAGCGTTACCACCAATTCCTTCACCCACATTCTGCAGCATGCAGATAGGGAAAGAGGCACAGGGCTATATCCAAATTTGACTCAGAGCAGACCCACTGGACTTCCTGTGTTAGCCATGCCTATTCATTTCAAAGGGTCTACTCCGAGTAGGACTAACAGAGGATATAAGCCAGGGTCTTCTCTTATCCTGTATTGGAAATTAGACCTCTAGATAGGAAGCTTTCCCAGAGTCCTAAAACCAGATCATGGGTTCCCAGAATTTCTAAGGTGCTTGTTATAAGTCACAACAAGATGGTGGTTACAGGCCAAGCAACTTTAGGCGAAAAATTAGGAAAGGGCACTAGACTTACTGCATCTGGTTTGTCTCCATAGCCTTGCCATTCCAGAATCTCTGCTTTGGCCTCCCAACCTTGCTACATTAATTTCAAACCTGAATTTAAGCACCTCTGTAATTTTTTAATGGGGGGAGCGGGAATGCCGCAAGACCAGCTGCTTGCTCACAAGTAGTTCAACCAGTAATCAGCAATGGGGCACAAGGGCCAAGCTGAAAAGAGGCTCCCAGCTCCTCCTCTTGATCTATAAGCCTCAGGGGGAATTAGGGAAAGGAGGAAGCGGAGAGTCCTGAAGAAGGTGGAGGCTTAATCTTGAGGGATGATAAAGTAGTAGGTTAGGCTATCTCTTCACACACTCAACGAGATATAGAGAAAGGACGGACCAGCTGCTCTAAGTCAGGGGTGGGGAATCTCAGGCAAGGGCAGAATTTGGCCCTCAAGGCCTCTGGTCCTGGAACTCTCCCTAGACCACACGCCCTCAATGGCCCTGCTTCACCCCCTCCTGTTTTTGCCTGGCAGGGATTTGCCCTTGAACTCCAATAATGCCTCCTGCTTGTCTGGATGGAGGCTACAGAAGGGTATTGTGTAAAAATCAGCCTACTGTGTACAAAGGTTGTATTTGCTTCTGTTGCCCCACCCTCTTTGGCTTGAGGTCCTGCTCACCCATGGCAGGTGACCCCTTGGAAAGCTGTCCAGCAGGGAACATGGCCCTCTGGCTGAATAAAGATTCTTCACCACCTACTCTAACCTCTGAAGGGTCTGAGACTCTTTGACTGTGACACTTAGGTTTTATTAAATGCTTTAAAAACACAGAGCAAAGCTATAAACAGGAAGCTGAAGAACGCTGGACCACAAGCCTGAACCAGAATTATGACGTCTGTGTTTTGTGCTCAGTTATTAGTGCACAACAGGAGCTCTCAACTTCTTCCACTCACAACACTATAGCCTGGAGTCGGTTTTCAGCACATCACCTGGCATTAGCTGTTATGAATTTTCTCCCCATTGCTGCAAGGCAGGCAACCCTTTGACATGCCACTTCCTCTCAACAGAAACTGGCTTTCAACAAAGAGATCATTTGAAGTTAGCTTAAATCAGTTGCCCCACACTGGAGCGCTGTTATGAAACATGCACCAGGGTTCAAACTTCCTCCCTGCTAAGCAACTCACAAACCGCTTTGGACCAATCACCAAGTGCTTTCCCTACTGCTTCGATCATCAAGTGGAAATATTTAACCACTCAAGAAAAGCAGCACTGCAAGAAAATTCGTTCTGCCCTTATTTTGTGGGGAACGTGTTTCTAGACGCTTTCTCACCAAGGGGAACCGGAACCACTTTTGTTCTTTCACGTGTACTTAAAATTTGTTTAGGCCTTATGATTGCAGGGATAATTTCTGAAAACACCCCAAGCGTAAACCAGTGAATCATTAAACAAATGACTTAGAACATGAGTAACTACTGTTGGTAAAGGTTTTTATTATTATTATCATCACCGCCTGTGTCACTTCTAGGAAATTATTAGCCTCACTCGAAGCTGGAAAATAAGTGGTTTGGAATTGTGTTAATGCCACTCGGTGGGAGAGCCACAATGCAGAGGTTGCATAAATGCTTACCAAACAGTGTTACACAAGTGCCATTGCTCATGGAAGTGCTCTCCTGCACACAGATAATTGCCACTTGGACACGTAACACATTCCCAACAGGGAGCTCTAACACCGGCGGAATAACCAAGTGTAAGCAGTCGAACATAAATGATTGGGTGCACACTGTGAAAAAAATAATAAACTTCACTTTTGAATTCAGGACACATTCGTAACCTCAATCTATAACAAATAAATGGAGGTTGCTGTTATTTTGCTGTGTATGTCCACGTCTCTCTTTTGCTTTTATTTCCAGATTTAATGGACATTGGTACAGCCTTGTAAACAAGCAAAAAAAAAGGTCTACTAGCCTGTTGTGAACTGGCAAAGGAGGGAAGCCTCCACCCCTGCTCTGCCAGCCCAGTGATCTGCCTCCATGGAACTACTTCACCTGTGGGTATCAGGCTAGCACTTAAATACAAGGCTGCCCCAAATAGGTGCTGCAGAGGAAATTTATTGTCAAGCTCAAGCTTCTCAAATTAGGTGGTAAATTGAACAATGTCCCTCTATCTAGTCACCCTCCATCCTCCCACCTTTAGTCAGCTTCCCACCAAACTGTTTTTAACATGGTAGTAGAACCACTAATGCATCCCACCTGAGGTCAGGGTGAGACCCCTCTGTGGGTCTTAACCACTACTTGAAAGAATGGTTACCAGATGCTGGAGACAAGGAGATATAGCATCAAATAAATCAGCTACATCCCCAGGGATGGGGAACCTGTGGTCCTCCAGATGTTGCTGGACTACAACGTCCATCATCTCTAACCATTGGCCATGGTGGATGGGATTGATGGAAGTTTTAGTCCAACATCCAGAGGGCCACATGTTCCCTATTCCTATCATAGTGTTATGTAGAAAGCACCTAGATGTGGTTCCTACTTCAGCTAGTTTTTAAGAGAGTGAATTTCTAATCCATGTTGCTACAAATATTACGTAATGTCTGCTAAAATCTCAGAGGCTAGGGAGATGGCTGAATAAGATCCCAGGGGTTGAAAGTAGGGCTACTGCTCACCATGACTAGCAAAACCAGACTTAAGAGAAACTTTCTGAAGTTACTCAATAAATGTGCATGTAAGCCACTCAGAGGGCCTTTTTGACTAAAGAGCAGGGTCCAAATACTATAAATAAATACTGCAAATAGCACAGAATGTTGAACTTTTAGTACAGACAGCATGAAAGGAAAAAGGTGATATTCTGCAGTGAGGATACCTGCCTGTTGTCTGAGATCAAACAAAATAAGATAAAAGCAGACATTCTGGCACTGCTGATTCAATATTTCCAAGCCTCTTACCCATGATCAGGAGCAACTGCCAGACATTAACACTCCATTCCTTTCCATCTCACTGAAGTCCACACCTTCACCTACAGTGTTAACTTGTAATGTTGTGTCTACAATGAAGTTAGCCAGTCTGTACATCCACTTTAAATCCCACACCTCAAACTCTGATTTAAAGCTAACCATGGTTAGCGTCCAACATATCCACAATCTTAACTATGGCTATTTCCACCTGCGCTAGGCCCATGTGGTGGTTTTCTAGTCAATTAAGTTTAGCGAAAGGCACATAAGCTACCATCCACCTTGGGCCTGCCCATAAAAAGCCAGTCTATAGTAAGAGACTAGGGCGATGTCTGCTGTTTACAGGAACTCTTCTTATCATGATACTTTTGTGGGTGAGCTGAGTTTTGTTTGGACTCTGGGTGAGAACCTGGAGGCTGAGAGGGAAGTTGTGTCAGAAGGGAAATGAAACGATACAGATTTTTATATATTAGTAACTTTGTATTAACGTACAAAGTTTCATATGTAACTGTGTATTTTTGTAGTATTTTTGTTTCAAGTTGTCTGTTGACGCTTCAGTTTTTTGTACACCACTTAAGAAACTTTTAAAAATATTAAGTGTCACAGGACTGGTGTACATATAAACAAACAAACAAAACCTGCAGATCATTTTAAGATACTTTGTGATGCACTTACCTTGAGAGAAGCCCACTACAAAGGAGTCAATGCCTTGCACTTTTGATGCCCAAGTGGTGTGCTTGGCACAAAAGAACTCTCAGTGTGTTCAATCCCACTTTACTCCAGGATTTGTTTGCTCTTTTGCTCAAGCTGACTTTCATCTTGAACGCTCACTACAACTCACTGGCAAGCGCCATTCACTTATCAATCAACAAGGCTACTTATACCCTTTACTAAGAGACGGTATTCCACATCAACACAAGCCAAGTTCCGCAACCTGTTCCAAGCACGCATGCGCTATCATTCTAAATTCTGAAATGTAATTTATTCTCCTTGTTATAGGAAAGGGCAAAAAGAACTACACTAAAACCCCACCCCTCTGTCTACTTAAGACTCTTACTGGGCAACCTCACTAGCTTTGTGGTAATTCAACCAGATGCTGTCCATACACTACCAGAATAGTCACAGAATAAGGGCCACTAGATACTTTGCTATTACAAAAAAAGCAGTGATTCCCAAAAAACCTAAATATTATACTCTGTTTTAGCAGAATCAGACAGATAGGCCTAAGAGACTGCTCCATCCACAGGAAACTGCCTTATATACAGTAATCTCAGTGGTCCATCTAACCCAGTATTTTCTACCCTGGCTAAAAACAGTTTTTCCAGAATCTGAGAGAGGGCTGTTTCCTAGCCACACCTAGGAATGCCAGAAACTGGGACCTTTCATGTGCAACACAAGTGCTCTTCCACATAGTTACCAGCCCTTATTTGTGACTATCAGAGATCTTTTATGTTGCTGGAAATAAGAGTCTCTCCTTGCAGGTCCAGGAAAGGGATTTTTTTGGGGGGCGTGGAATTGGGGTGAGATATAAAAAACAATTTCCTAGACTCCCGTGTTTTGGCACCTTTCTGACTTGGCCGCCAATATTTCCCAAGTTCACTGCAAGCTTCAAGTCACTCATTTTGGAAACTGCACATGACAATCAGTGAAATTGAGCTGAAGTAACCTAAAGCAGGGCCAGACAGAGTGTTCAAATTTTAAAGCACCAGCTTTTGAGGCAATCCAATGAGAGGGATTTCCCACCACTCCTACCAGGAAGGGGTCTGGATAGCAGCAAAACACTTTGCCGAGTCACACAGCTGCTGCAGTAGCAAAAATGGAAAATGAATGAATTTGGCTGCTTTTAATACTTGTAATTTCATTTTTCCTCTGCTGGCTTTTGTTGCTGACCGTGTGAGATGGGAGGAAGATGCAGGGAAGCAAGAAGGCAAAGTTGATTAATGTATGCACTCTCCCACATGACATCTGCCTAGGCCTGGACCAAATAAAGAATTATACATGGCAATTAATCTCAAGCTTTAAAAACTAGGGTCTATCTTCTAAATTTAATGCAGCAGTGTCACTAACAACTGCCCTGTTCGATTGTTGACATTAGGCCAAAACCATGGCTTAGCACAGGCATCCCCAACCTACGGCCCTCCAGATGTTTTGGCCTACAACTCCCATGATCCCTAGCTAACAGGATCAGTAGTCAGGGATGATGGGAATTGTAGTCCAAAACATCTGAAGGGCCAAAGGTTGGGGATGTCTGGTTTAGCACAATTGCAGGCTCTCAGAGAGACTGTGGCTACTCTGCTCCTCACCAATGAGTTGTCCAAGCCAGGCTTAATGAGTTGTCCAAACCTGGGCTTATGGTTTTGCTCTCCAGGACAAACTACAAGCCGTAACTCCTAGGACCAACCTTGGTTATAGCTCACAGTTAGTCCTGGGAGAGCGTGGAGAACCATGTCCTGGTTTGGATGCAGCAGCAGAATGACCAGAAAGAAGGAAATCCTCTCCCAGAGGCTCTGCCAAGCTATGGTATGGGCTTAGCATGACAAGCAAACCAGACCAATATTTGTATTTGCAGGCACAAGAGGAAGGCTACTTAGTACTCTGGCAGATGGCAGGGGCCTAAAGACCATAGGGATAATACATAATTGCCCCCTCAACAAGAGAAGCAACAGGGAAACATAAGCCTGACCCCACAACAGAATGTATAAGCCTATCTCTCATTTTTTGCTGCCACTACCAAGTAGATCCCACATCCAACTCCTTTCACCCTCTAATCCCTTCCCCCCTCCCATTTTATTAGTTCACAAGCCTGGTGGCAGAGCCATGTTTCAATTTACATACAGAATTGTGCATTGAATTTTTAATTGCTGAGACTTGCTTTAGTTTTGCCTGAGAAGCAGTATTTCAAAATATACTAGCTGACAGCTACCAGAAACTAGAAAACTGGCTTGGGCAAGCAAGCGGCAGCTCAAGAGTTCCTGATTTACAGCACATTCCCTAGCATGTGTCTTGGGATGCATTCCAACCATGCATTTAACGCATGCCCCTCCCAATTCTGTGAACTGTAGCTTGTTAAGGATGCTGGGAACTGTAGCTCTGGGAGGAATAAACTACAGTTCCCAGGCTGTAGTGGGAGTGCTTTAAATACAGTGAGTGTACACAGCCATGGTCTTTATAACTCAGTGGGCATGCAGTACTTTGCTAAGCAAAGCAAGAGACTTCTGTTGTGAAAGAGCTCTGCTGCTTTTTAAATCTTTTGCACTGAACAAGACCCAGTGAAGCAGAGACCAAACGTGATTCCAGATGGGAGCCTAACAGGCTATTCACATAACACAAATTGGTCGCTGGCAATTGGTTGTTTTTAAAACATCAGATTTTTCACAAAAGGGCTAATCTGGGTTAAATGGAAGAAAACACAGGCTGGCGTTTTGATGCTGACAATGTCACATGGACACCGAAAAATCTGCACATGTGAGCAGCACAGATCCCACAACACATCCACCCAACTGGAAGCACCCCAAGTCAACAAACTGCTTGGCACTCATCTTTGAAAAGAACATTTATCCCCTATTTACCTCTTCCTTGCCAGAGGCTGCCCTCAGGGAAAAGGTGTGAAGTGAACTCTCAATTAGCTGTTTGCCTTTCCTGCAGAACAGTAATAGGCAGAGCCAAGTAAAAGTGCCAATGCCATTTAAGAGACTGGATTGCGGTTTTCCCCAATGCAGTTGAGAGTACTGTCTTCAAGAATACATTATATAGCAATTAAAACACAACTGGAGCATTTGACAGGAATGCAGCGTTGCCTTCCTTTGCTATACTGTATTAATTTATCCTGAAGATGGCACTTCAAACAGGAATATAGCACCACAGCATTCAACTGATACAAAATATGAGCACCTATATGACTCTGCCTGCTGACCATATGCTATTGGGATTGATCTCATACCTCTTTGCTTTAGCAAAAAGCAACAAACAGCCAGGACAATGCAATTTCCTTCTTTACTAAAGAAGGCATTTTAGTAGTGCCCAGAGACCACTGCTTTCTTCACGTATTCTGGAGCTGAAACCCTGTTGCATTGCATCAGTTTTCGTGAACCAGCTAACTTCTGTAAACATATTTCCAAAGCTCCTTAAGTCACCCAGGTCACCCCCACTGAACCCCTTGTAGTGGGAGAGAGAGACTTATGGGAGACTTCTGTACCACAGTATGCATGCACCCTGCGGTGGAAGACTATCAATAAAAACCCTAGATTTTAGTGAGGTTGTTTCTCTTCCCCTCACTCCATCCTTTAGCCTAGCACAGAGGTAGCTAATGTACTGCCTTCCAGATGTTACTGAACTCACAACAGCTACAGTCCAGAAAGGCCAAAGGTCAGGGATGTTGGGAGCTGGAGTCCAGCAGCATCCAGATAGTACTACAGTGGTTAATCCCGGGGTTAGGAATGGAGACCAGTGAAACAGAGCTACAGGGGTTGAACTCTTACTCAAGACTCTCAAAGCACCAGTCACTGCTCGTCTCCCAACAGCAGATGATCACACTCAAAGCCCAGCAATGCTCTTCATCCACCAGATCCCAACCAAGCTTATTATAGCACAACACCCAAAACTGATTCAACCGACCTAGAACTGAGAACAATCATTCCTCATGGAAGGCTCATTTGCTCCCCCCTCCACACAACACACACTCATTCACACTCCTAGCCACACCACAGTACATAATGCAGCCCTGTTCTACAAACTGAGAATGCCATCCAGAGAGAACACTGTGTCTCATTCCAAATGTAAATTATGGGACTAATTATAGGACGTGAGAGATGAGTCAGGCTTCACCGAGAATGGTTTACAGATGGACATCTGCTGCGACAACTGAAAACACACATTGCAGAAAGTTTATCTGATGATGTTTCGCCTTTGGTGTTAGATTTTAAGCAGACGCCACTAACAATAAAGCCTGTGTTATCCAGGAGCAGCAGATTGCACACTGCAAATCTGGAGCCGCACACCAAAGGTTAGGTGGTTTCAGAAGAATAGCAAAGGATATGCATGAGAAACAATCTGCACACAACAGCAAAATTCACTGAGAAATTAACAAGTTAGCAATTGATGCTTGGGAGACCAATGGAAGTTCTCAGCAAAGACATCTGCAGAATAGCATTTAAGTTACTGAGCTGCCTAGAAATCTCAGACTGATAGGCGCCATCTTCCATATCTGGTATTCCCCAGAATCATAGAACTGTAGTGCTGGAAGGGACCCCAAGAGTCATCTAGTCCAACCCCCTGCAATGCAGGAATCCTGCTTACCTTCCTTTAGGATGGGGAACTTCAGATCAGGCCTCTCTGTCTAGCCCTAGGGGCTTTCTCCCCAGGCAACATCCCTCATTGGCCTTGCTTCACACCTTCCTTGAGTGTTTTTGCCTGTGTGGGATGGGTCCTTAAACTCTGGTAATGCCTCACAGTGTTCAGGATGGAAGGCAGAAAGGGATGTGTGAGTGTGTACAGAAACTAGCCAACTGCAGAGTGGTAAAGTTTACATTTGTCGTTTTGGTCACTTTTGCCTCTGGCCCCATCCACCACTATGATGTGGCCCTTGGAAGTCGGCTCAAAAGGGAATGTGGCCTTTGGGCTGCACCTGGTTTCCCCCAACCCCACCCCTGCCTTAGAGCTTCCCACACATCTGAAGCAGACCAGTATCTTTGAAGACAAGCCTGTCTGAGTAGGTGGGTGGAGAGCATAGAACACCTTTGCATCACCCACTGCTTTGTCCCCTAATAGAAGAGTTCCACTAACGATGAGCTTAGCTGTGAGAAAAACAGCCAATCTCCTTTCCTTCCTGCAGGCCCTTTTTGTGCTATAAACTACACCTCCCCAACCCACTGCCAATTTTACATTTGAAGCAATGTGCTTTTTAGATACATGGCCCCTTGGCCCCTGTGGGTGTGTTCACTAGTGTCTTGGCTGCTCTCTTGCTACATTTGAAGCTGAGGGCCCTGTTTCAGGAGAAATCAACAATTTAATTGGAGCTGAAGACAACCAAGATGACTTGGTGCCCTTTAAAAAATTTCTTCTTCCTAGGAAGCAAAGACTGCAATTCATGTCCATCTGTGCAGAAGGAAATCTTCACATCTGCAAGCAACTGTAGGCATAGAAGCATGCCGATGGTGGAAGTCGGCACTGAAGTAACATCAGAACTAGTTACTTCAGGGGCATAACAAACAGCTTATAAAGGAAGTACTATAATTCTCATTTCAAACACGCACAAAGTAGTCAGTCAAGCAATCTATATACGTGTGGGTGTCACAGATTCACCTGGTAAACTATTTGCTGTTTGTCCCCCAAAACATTTTTGTTACATCTGGCATAACAGACACAGTGGTTCAATTCAGACACCATGCCAAACCATGGTTAAAGAAGCTTAAACATGGTGCTGCTCACCATCCAAGTTTTGTCACAGGCCACCAAGATTTGCAGTGGATTTACAAAACATGGCTTTGCATAATGTCTGAGTTGGCAACTATTTTCAGCCATCTCCTCTATCTCCCTGGGACACTATATTATGGGAGGGAGCGGGTGGCGCGGTGGTCTAAACCACTGAGCCTCTTGGGCTTGCTGCTTGGAAGGTTGGCGGTTTGAATCCATGTGATGGGGTGAGCTCCCATTGCTCTGTCCCAGCTTCTGTCAACCTAGCAGTTTGAAAGCATAGCAGTTCAAGTGGATAATAGGTACCACTGCGGTGGGAAGATAAATGGTGTTTCCGTGCGCTTTGGCTTCCGTCAGGGTGTTCCGCTGCGCCAGAAGCAGTTTAGTCATGCTGGTCACATGACCCGGAAAGCTGTCTGTGGACAAATGCCAGCTCCCTTGGCCTGAAGTGAGATGAGCGCCACACCCCACAGTCTCTTTGACTGGACTTAACCATCCAGGGGTCCTTTACCTTTACCTTACTTATATTATGGGGGTGAGTGTGAACAAATGAAGTGCTGAAGGTGGAAATGAAAAGCACACAATGAAATGTACGCCTTGGTTTGCCTGTGGCCCATTTGGAAACTCAAACCATGGCTTAGGTTTAAAAATAAAGTAGGCATAAATAACAATTTAGCACAATGTAGAAACTGAGCCAGAAGATCCATAATTTAAAGGTCTAGATATACTGATAAATGTTCACTGTTTATGCAGGTGTGGTGATTACAGATGTAGTGTGAGTCCAGGGCTGGCTACTAGCTCAAATCCCCACTCAGCCACAAACTCACTGGGTGCTACTGAGCTAGTCAATATCAATGTATCTCACAGGGTTAAGATAAAAATGGGGAAGGAATCTTTGGATGAAGAGCCAGGATACAAATCAATAATCAATCAACAAATGACACACAGAGAATAAATGGCACATTAAAACATGGAAGTCCCTTCTGTGTCAGAGAATGCTTAGAGTGTGAACAGTAGAGGGTTGTGTGTGCAACAGGCTAGTGAAGCAACCTGTTCACCTGATGAAATAGACACAGTCAAAGCCTAAAATAGCTATGCAAAGCTTTCAGAGGCAAATCAGATGCAACGGAGTGTTATGTGTATAACTCATTGTTATCTTATTCTTCCAAGCTGCCTGTCACAGCAAGTGGGTGAGGAAAGAACTGTTCAGGCCCTATGTGAAAGATATTGTCCTGAGACTCACCACAGGGGTGGGGCCTGCAGAACTTCCAAAGCCCTCCCCCCAAAAGTAGCTGCTAAGTGTGCAGAGTACCCCAATTCCATGTCCAAAAGGAAAACCAGGATTCCACTGAAGGGGGAAGAATTGCAACCAAACAGCATGGAGGGAAGCAGGGTCCAAGAACAACCAAGTCTGGAGTGGAAAACAAGCATTCTCCATTTACACAGTAAGTCTTCCCACACCTTCGTCTCACACTTCACTCCCTGCTCTCTCTCTCTCTCTCTCTCTCTCTCTCTCTCTCTCTCACACACACACACACACACACACACACACACACACTCTACCTCTACACAAATCCCAAGGGAGGAATGAAGGGATCAGAAAGCAGGGGAAATTTTGATGTGGGAAAAGGGACACCCTCTAGATACTGGGAAAAATGGGGCATTGGATATGTATGTACTCCCTACCCCAATGGTTTTCCTGACTGCACAGTCCTACCCTTCTGCTCACCAAGGCAGTGTCTATTAAACAATACATTTGTAAATAGACATTTGTGGGGAGTGTTTATGTGCATGTACATGTGAGACAAGATAGATTTCTGAGCAAAAATATCCTTGAATTTGCACAGGTCTCCAATGATTCTCGCCCAATGAAGAAGCTGGGATTTAGAAGACACATCAGAAAAGGAAAAGAGCCACCAGTTAGTCTGCAGCAGTAACATTCAAAATAATGCTGTGGCGATTTAAAAGCTAACTTGATTATGTTCTGAGCTACTGTAGGTGATCACCTAGTGGTCCATGTTGGAAATGAACAGAGGGATCTGGGTTCAATTCCATAGTCAAGTCATGAAACTCGCTGGGTAACCATGGCCAGTTAGAATATCCCATCTTAACCCACCTGCCTGGGTTGTTCTGAGGAATAGTGAGAGAATATCCATGTATGCCATCTTCCTTGGCAGAGCAGGATTTTTTTAAAAAAGAATGAGAAACAGTCAATAATTCAAGCCCACTTTCTTCAAGCATCTGACAAATTAAGGAGCTACAGAAACTAAAGCAAAGAAATTAGGCTGGAAGGCACAACAGCAATAACCAGGATTTTAAGTGAGAGCTTGCTGCGTAAAACTAGGGATGTGACAAATCCCTGCAATACCAGTGTAGAGAAACTAGTGTGGCAATAAACACAACCTACTCACGTCCACCCAGAATGGAGTTTAAGACATTTATAGAAATCTTCTGATGCTAAGTAATCTTACATCATCTGCTTAAAAGGGCACCAGCTTGAAATTTTGGGACATGATTCATCTTATACAAAACTCTTACATTTTGCTTTGAAGCAGTTTTAAGAAAGCACAGAACACCCTGTACATGGAGGGTCCTTCTAATGTTTATCTGGACTGCAAGAAAAGCACATGTTCTCAAATCAGATAGGTAGGTGGTGGGTGAAGTGACAACTACTCATCGCTATGAATTCTGATGGAGCGAGCCAGTATCAACCCAAATCTCTCACTGAAGTATATAAGCAGCCCAATCCACTGGCACTTGAAAGCTAGGGAATTGGATTCAAGGCTATTTAAGTTTCGTGAAAGATGTGGAACAAAATAGGCTTGACTCAAAGCAGTCAGGTTTAACTGGCTTGTTCACTGGGACAATCTTGTAAGTAACAAGCCTGGTCTCTACAGGAAGCAAGGAATTCCATGCAGGTGAGAGGACACACTGGCAGGCAGAGAAGAAGGCCTGCTTGATTTCCATGTTAGAGACAGAAAAGAGCCCCTTGCCCTGTACCCAGCACAAAATCCAAGTGGGCTGGCAGAGGAGTAATAGAGCAATCTCTTCTGCCAGCCAACTTAGCAGAAGACAAAGCTTTGAACCCTGAGTTGCCATGTTGTCTGCAAAGGAGGAGTCATCCCTTTCTCCACGGCTAGCAGAGAAATGCAGGCTTTGCAGATGGGATGTGTAGGCCAGTAGCTTATAAAGGTTTAATTACAAGGCTGCATTTAGTACTAGACACCACAATGAAATGTACAGCCCATCTCTCATACAAATCAGCAACTGGAAAAACCAAGTTTGGGTTCAATGTAGACCACCCCTCTTCTGGCGCACTGATCCTGTCAAACTATTGCTGTGTTGCGCGAATCATATACTGCACGGTTTGAGAAACAGCGGTAACTATAGCTAACTATAGTTAAGAATCATTATAGTGTTGGACTAGGACCAAGACAACTCAGTCATAAATCTGGGTGTAGGTGACTATGGCTCAGTCACATATTCAGACTAACCTTCCTCACAGAGGTTGTGAAGGAAAAAAGAGATCAGAGAGAACAATGGACATGGTCTCACTGAGTTTTTGGAGAAAGTGCAGGATTCAAGTGTAACAAAAGGCGTTGCCCCAACTCAGAGATCACACCAAGCTATGGTTAGAGCAAACCTGGAAAGTCTGTACCCACTGAGTAAACAGCCTGATTGAATGCAGGCCCACAGCGAATTTTTAAAATTCATGGAAGATTAGGTTATTAATGGTTAACTATTATTGGTTAACCTCCAGGTTCAGAGACAGTGCATCTCTGAACACCAGTTGTTGGAGAACAGACACTGCCTCTTGTCTTGTATGAGTTGCCCATCTGGTTGGTCACTGTGGGCAGAAGGATCCTTGCTAAATAGACCTTTGGGCTTTGTAAGTTCTTATCACCTAAAAGCCATGGGGAGGGGGGGGACTGGTACTTCCTACTTATACTGTACTGTGAGCAAATGGCTGAAAAAGGTCAGCTAGTGCTGGTAAACAAGCAATCATTCTTTCACCGAAAGAGGCAGCTTCCTCTTCAAGGAGAAAACCCCGCCCTCATCCTAACACCCATAACTGGCTTGAACTGTGCAGCTGTTCTTTGGTGAAACGTGAGGAGATGAAGGCAGATAAATGGTCTGAAGAGGACTTTATAACAGTAATCCTAAGCAGACCCATTAAACCATGGTGATGAGCAGTAGGCTGTCCGGTTGCCTAAGCAAGGCCCCAAGAGAAGTTATACAGAAGCTGGCTTTTGTTTTTCCTTTCAGGCCAGAAATGACTAACACTTTCTGCGTGAGCAGATAAGACTCTATTACAAAGCTCCCTTGAACAAAGTGAGACTTCTGAGTAAGCATACAGAGGATGATGCTATCTGCAAGCAATGCTAAGAACTCAAAACTTATTTTTCCAACAGGACAGTTCACTTTATGAATAAGGTGAAATTTGAGCCTCCTGATAGTCAGTGGTAATACTGGTGCTTGTCTCCTGGGATATCCTCTAGCTAGCAGGAAGCCTGGGGGCAGCCAGCTTCAAATGTCTCTACAGAACAGAGCTGTCTGGCCTTATCTAATACAGGGAGCAGAGGTCAGCTGAGCATAAATATTAGCTAAGAGACTTGTATCCTAGTTTGGGATGGCTGTAGCACCCCCACAGAGGGAGAGGAGTCTTCTTCAAATGGCAACAGAAAATGCCAACCCCTTGGTGATAGTATCAGCCACTGTACAGAATGAACTAGTAGGTCTAGCACTAGACAAAAACTTCCACATTCTGTCTCACCAAATCCAAACTCTACCTCTGTGCATTTTCACATGCCTCAAAGAGAAGCCATATTTCCTTTTACTAGCTGCCCTTCATAAGAGTTTTCATGCCAGAGGGAGACCTATCTTAGGGGGCTTTTGAAAGGAGGTGGCACTAATATGGGGAAGCTCATCCACCCAAAGCATTTTTGGATCCTAGCTGCCAAATACACAGTCACTATGCAGAGGAGGCCAATAATTAACAAATCTGGGTAGATGCAGCAAAAAGACAAGACGGTTTGTAAATTGATGAGGACACCCATCAGGAGCAAAGAGTCCTTACAGGAAATGGTATGTGATAAGAGGAGACAGGAGGCTCAGCCACACATCTCTCCAAAAGATCAGGATCTTATCCTAAACATCAACAGCTGTCAGCACTCACCTGGAGTTTAGGATTGGAGGGATTTAAGCATTTCAGAATACTCAAAAAGAATATACACACATTTATTGGATTAGATATTATCAACCCTAAAATTTAGAGCCACTCAAAACCACATGACCATCAGTTCTGGGGTCATTTAATCAAACATAAAACATCACTCTTTCTTCAATTAGTGTCTTAGATGTTCACTGGTACCTACTTAACTAACTACAAACATAATATTCATTAGCTACCCAGACGCAAACTATTGAACAAATGCCCAAGCAGCAAAAGGGTAGACACCCTCCCTCTCCAATGATCCCTAGCTAGCAGGACCAGTGGTCAGAGATGATGGGAATTGTAGTCTCAAAACATCTGGAGGGCCAAGGTTGAGGAAGCCTGATATATGCTTACCCATGGAGTAGCAAAAATTCTAATTTGCATCTGTTGTAGTTAAGCATGGCTGAAGATACCAAGTTGTTTGAGAGTAAATCAATCAAATTTAAGACACCGGGCTCTGGGACACATGTCCTTTGATGCCAACTAGAATCTGGAATAGGTACAGGATATGTGTGGGGTTTGTAAAGTGCCCCCTTGCATTCCCCACATCCACTGTATGAAACCTGAACATGTCCAAGTATTTTAATATGTAAACTGTGAAAACTTCTAAACACTTAATCCTTAAGAGCAAAGCTAACAATGCTAAGAAATATGCATTACATGGCCCTATGAGTGAATGCCTTACAGCCAGTTCCTTGTTGACAGTTGCTCCCCCACCCCTGCTACTTCCACATTGTCTGGGGAGTAGTACTTAATGAGTCAGACTAGCAAGTCTCCATATCATTAAGCATTTCCAGAAGTGTTCCTCAAACACAAAGCAATTATCCCATGAAAACACACATCTTGCCTCCAGCCCACAGGTAGGTTGCTTGCTGCTGGGTATCCCTCAGGTGCTTATGTTTGTGTCTGTTTAGAAATGCTTGAGTGTGGTGTGACCACACTTGGATTTTGTAAGGATTGTGTGTTTGGAGGACAGAAATGTTCAGAGTTATGGCTAAGAAAGTGTGCTAAGAAAAATCCTTGGTTTGAGCCTACTCTCTTATCAGTCACTCACTGAGATCCTTAGGCAAGACCGGGGTCAGCAACCTTTTCCAGCCGTGGGCTGGTCCACTGCCCCCTCAGACCATGTGGTGGGCCTGACTATATTTTTGGGGGGTGGGTGGGTGGATGAACGAATTCCTATGCCCCACAAATAACCCAGAGATGCATTTTAAATAAAAGGACACATTCTACTAAAAACATGCTGATTCCCCGTGGGCCGGATTGAGAAGGCGATTGAGCCGCATCTGGCCCATGGGCCTTAGGTTGCCTACCCCTGGGCAAGACACTCTCAGCCCTCCTCAGCTCACACAATTCAAAATGTGATGATATTCACCAAACTCGTAGGGTTGTTGTAAGGACTGTGGAGATAACAAGCGGGACTTAGGACAAAATGGAAGTGGTGTCTCTTCACCCCTGAGGCAGGAGTGAACCTATTTAGGGTGGCTGACAACCAACCAGTCAAGCTGCCTTTCTCCTGGATATTCCATTCCGTTCTACTCCACCCTTGATTTTCCTATGGATTCTCTAGGGTGTTTACACACCTGCAAATGTCAGGGTACCTCCCAAGCATAAAGATACTTCCCTCCCATTTCTCAGTTGTCCTCTTTTAGCTACGTATCTCCAGATACACATCACCCCCACAATTCACTATTAAAGCATTGTTGAATATTTGTAAACAAAATATAAATATTGTATTTATAACAAGACTGTAAGGTGGGAAAAGACATGATGAAAACACGGTCCTACCTAGGAACCTTAAGTGAATTTGAAGGGTGGAAAAAAGAGAATGACAGCAAGTAGAGAGCCCTCAAATAAGGGTTCAAGAGCAGCATCTTTTCCTTCTGCAGCCCTTCAACCAGAGTGGGGAGGGGAATCTATAATCACAATAAGGTCGCAGTTCTTTTACTTCAAGATTCACATGCTGGCATCCGAGGAGGAAGTAAAAATGAGACAGAAAAGGAAACTGCCACATCCTTTAAAGATTGTATCAACACTATCTCTTCTCTTTCCCTCACTCTCATTTTACATAAAGCTTATCAAGAACTGTGATGCTGCCACAGCCTCAAATAAAATAAAATGAGTTTTATTGAAGGGCAGTATAAAAACCCTGCAACAAAAAATATATTAAATCATGTCAATGACAATTATGAAATCCCTCCCCTCAATATTTGCATAGTCTTGTAATGCAGCAGCCTTGTTTTCACACTCTTCCAAGGGATTGTCATGATATATAAACTCCACCCCACAAAATAAGCATAAAGCAGTTTTGTTCTACTTGCCAGCTTGCTGTGTTTCGGTTGTTTTAATTTTAGTTTATGTATAATGTATTGCACAACAAATCCTGGAGTACATATTTTTTTATAAACAGAAGTCAAGACTTGGCTCCACTGTGATCGGATCAGCCCCTACCCCCTTGTGTCGGAGAACATCAGATATGGCTCTTCCCCAATAGGCAGAGGTTCAAGGGCAGCACCAGTGAAGAACCAGGATGAAGAAAGGAATAATCCCACCCCCACAGGAACCTCGTGTTACTTCCATTCTTGATACCAGATTTTAAAATGCTTTGTTATTGTGTGAAAATATTTTTGTAAGATAGTCTTGAGAGCCTCTCAGGGGTATAAAGTGGGATAAACATACTCTTCATCCGGGCCTTTAAGAGATATGTTTTAAAAGACCCTGCTCTATTCTTATTATTGTTAAGTGTTGTAAACATTTTCAGTATTTCATGTTTACACTGCTGCAACCCATGCACAGGACTTGGTGGATGCCAGGTAAGAAACCTAAATAACATAAGGGAAGCCTGCTGGATCAGGCCAATGGTCCGTTAGTCCAGCACCCTGTTCTCAGTGTCCAAGCAAATGCTCCAAAGGGAAACCCTCAAGCAGGGCCAGAGTACAAGAGCACTCTCCCCTCCTGCTACTGGCATTCAGAAGCATTACTGCCTCCTGCTATGGAGGCAGACCACGGCCGCCATGACCGGCAGCCATTGACACCGCTCTCCTCCATGAACTTGCCTAAGTCTCTTCTAAAGCCAATTAACAGTAAGCAATAATCGTTTTAACCGAATCTGAAAGTGGCATCTTCACACTACTGGAACTCGCCCCGTGACATTACAGGAAAGGGCAGCTAAGAAATGTAATAAGAAATGTAATAACTACAATAATAATAATCCACCGCCCAGCTTCTTGACAAAATTGGGAGTTCGATCTACGTCACGGAGCCCCTTGCCGTAAATTATTCCACCCGATGTGGAAGAGCTTTCCTTGACGTTATCTCCCGCTTCCAAGAGAATTTGGGGGGGGCTGTAAGGGTTAAATGACGTCACTGTGACGACGGACGAGGAGGCCCCACCTTGATCTAATGTGGCGTCGAACACCCCCCCCCCCACCTCACTTCAAACGGGAAACCAGAGAACGGAATTGGAGATGGGTGAGGTAGCTGAGCGGCCCAGAGTTGCTTTACCTGAGGATATTGTGGGCCTCCATGCTGCGGTTTTGGTTGCTGGAGCAAACCACAGCCACCCGGAGCGGCGAGGAGGGCATGGCTGGACGCCCGGCGGCGAGGAAGGGGCCGGGGCGGGGGCCTGGGGAGGGAAAGGGTCGAAGTGGGAAAGGCGGCGGGTGACGGCAGCGAAGGGCCCGCGGTGAGGTTCCCAGGCGGTGGTGGCGGCGGCGGCAGCGGCGCTTCCCTTCTCGTCTCTCTCACTCTCACATACACAAAATGGCGTCCACTGGGACCGGAAGAGGCGGGGCTGGCCGACGTGTCCGGCTCTATGAGCCGCGCCCCGCCTGCTTTCGCTGCGACCTTTTTCGCCTTCCCTTTCCAACCATAGAGAAGCGGAAGTGAGGGGCAGAGTGTCTGGCCAAGGGGGTTTTTTACCTCCCCAACCTCCTTCTCGTAGTTTCCCATGACGACGACGACGACAATGAGCGGGAATTTGGGTATTTATGCGCCAGGGGGAGAAATCCCCCGCCCCAGCGGAGTGATATTTGCATATCTCTATGGAAACGGCAAAGGGCCGAGCGAGAACTTTTGAGAAGTGGCGGGGAGCAGCCACGGCCGCCTCAGTGTTAACTGCCATTGCTTCCCCCAATGAATTCTGGGAATTGTAGTTTAGGGGGGGGGCCGCATGAAACAAATTCCCTGGTAGAGAGTCCTTCTGTTCTCAGGACTACATTTCCCAGTTTGCTTTGCCCTCCACTCAGGAAAACTGGGAAATGTAATCCTCGGAAAGGCAAAAACATATCTGAGGGGCTCTCAGAGGAAATGGCAGTTAAAGCAGGATTAACTCTGAGCTGGAAATGTGTGGCCCTTCCAAAAATGAAAGGGTTATTAAAACTTTTACGCCTTATCACAAAGGATGCTGGGAGCTGCATTTTTATTTTAGTTTTGTTTAACAACATTTATGTAGCACTTAAGCAAAAGCTTTAAGTGCTTTACAATAAATATTAAAATTATTAATTAAAAAGTTAAAAATGAGGCATTAAAAACATAGTTGGAAGGTGGTGCTGGAAATTCTCGATAGCGATCCCTCTCTTTTGATGAACCTTTGCAGAAGAGTTTCCCAAGATCCTTAAAAATGTAAAGGACCCCTGACAGTTAAATCCAGTCGCGTTATCTACTTGTACTTTTTTGGTGTGTTTTCAAACTAGGTTGGCACGGCTCAGTGGTTTACACCACAGTGCCACCCGCATCCCCCGCCAAGACCCTTAGGGAAGAGTTAAAGCCCAGGGTTGCCATGATGGCAGTATCCCAAAGCTAGTGATGTCACAATGCAGGGCCCTGGTGATGTTATAAGAGAGTGCCTGTGGTGTCACAAAGCTGCCAATTCTGGAAAAGCACACAAAATATTGCAAGAGTTAAGGCAGAACCCAGAAGGAGGTGAAAGAAGGTGGTATGAAGGTGAAAAAAAGGGATATTCGTGGGAAAATTGGATTTGTTCCTCTTCCGCTCTTGATTTTCATTGAGAAGAATTGAAAAGTGTGAGAATTAAAAAGAAAAAAACCTCATGTCCCCTTGCTTTTTTCAGAGTAATGAGTGAAAGCTATTCTTTCACTGTCTCAAAAGCTCCTTCAGAACAAAATACAAACACAATTATCATAACATGAAAATCATACTCATAAACACAAAGAGAAAAAGACTGGAGAACTGAACACTCTTTGTACTTTTATTAAAGTTACAATCTTGCAGATCAGCTTTATAATCATCATAATAAGTATACACCCTTCTTAAAAGCACTTTCGGTGGATTGCACCCGCACCAAATTCTTGGTAGTCCTCACTGGTAATCCACATGGGTACAAAAGAGTCCAGGTGAGTTAGAATGGATCCTCCCAGCCAGGCAGCGCACATTGTATCTGGAGGTGCTATGATTCGCAGCGGAACCCCCTGTGGGACTTGGTGTTCTATCTCTTTAAAAATCCTCTCATCTAGACCCTGGAAAAGTGATGATCCGCCTGAGAGGACCAGGTTCCCATAGAGGAGGCTGCAAATATCCCTGTCACACTTTCTAATGCTCTTGGTGATCATGGCTTGGATGCCCAGCGCCTCAACACCGATGATCTTTGGCACGAAAAGGATTTCTGGTGCTTGGCAGAGGTGGAGATTGAGTGTGATGGTGCTTCCATCTGGCAACTTGAAGACCTCAGCTTTTCTTTCTGCTTCCTGCTTGGGATCCAAGGCCACATAGCACGACTTCTCTTTGATATTCTGCACCATGATTTTCTTGGCCCTGCTTAAGGAAGGCTGGCTGTTTTCCAAAAGGAGGCTGGCGAGGTAATTGGTAATGTCCCTCCCCGCCACATCAAGTCTGGACACTCCGTGGGGTAGGCAATATCCCTCATAGATGGGGACAGTGTGAGTTACTCCATCTCCGCTGTCCATCACCAACCCAGTGGTGCGTGCAGACGCGTAAAGGGCCAGTGTGGCTTGGACCGAGAGGTACAAAGCTGGAACCTGAAAGTGTTCAAACATCATCTCTGTTGTTCTCTCCCGATTCAACAGTGGATTCAGTGGTGGTTCAGAGAGCAGCACAGGCCTCTCGTTGGCTTTCACTTTAAGCTCCTGTTTATAGATGTGTTTCCAGAGGTTCTCCATGTCATCCCAAGAACTAATCACGCCACGCTCAACAGGATAATTCAGCAACACGGCACCATTCTTAGAGAAAGCCTTCTCCCCAATGTAGTAATCCTCCGTGTTCTGTTTAAGGTGTCCAACAACAGATGTAATAAGCGATCGTGGTTCAGACTCACCTGAGATCCCAGCTTTGCATGACCCAGATCCATTATCAATGATCACGGCTGGCGTTTGGAGCAGCTTGAGATCCAACATTGCACTGTTGGCAAAAGAACCCAAATACTAAGAGCTCAGTGATTTCCATGAGGCACCTCTAAAACACGCTGCAACGTCTGACCGTAGAACATTCTAGAATTTTGGCGTCACAAACAGGCAAAGCTGCTTGAAATTCCAGCTCTATTGACAACCTGAACTCATACCTCTCAAGTGTCCCGGTTTAACCGGGACATCCCAAATTGACAGAAGCCGCCCCAGCTTCTGATCCCAATCACAGATGCCCGTTTTGGCTCCTGTGCTCCAGCCACGCCAGAGCGTGGGACCAAAAGGCGGGCATTTTTCAGTTCTGGCACGAGTCAGTTGGCTCAAACCAGATTGCAGGACCAAGAAACGGAAGGAAAAGTTACCTTCACCCCACGTGTCATCTCTCCTCTTCCTCCCTCCGCCATGGCACTTTTGTCTGTGGTGCTGGAGGAGGAGGAGGAGGCAGGTCTTGTCCACGCAGCATCTCCTGAAGCTGCACAGGCTGGGGGCCAGCATGACTTTCTGGTAGGCTCCTCCAGTCTGCACCATGCCTCCCAAAGCAGCACAGGCCTGGGAATTTTCGGCAAAAAATGTTGGTGGGAATGTGAACTGATCTTGCACTTGTCCCACTTAAATTATCTTGGGGCCTTTACTTTATCATGGGCGCTCCTTCGTGTGTTTTGCAGGTATATTCTGCAATGTGCCATTGACACAATAAGCATGTTGCTGGGAGACCTATACATTCGCACATAATTCCACTGTATTAGTTGTTCTGCGGTGCTTCTCCAGTGTTACCATAATATTGCTGTCTAGAAGGGAACTCCTCAGGGTGGTCTCCTCAGGAAGGCTCGCCTGGCTCCTTCATTACATTATCTCTAGACGCGAGGCAAAAGCATTCCTCTTCTCCCAGGCCTTTGGCTAATTAAACAATCTATGGATCTTTAAACTGTGGTGGGGTTATTGTTTTTGTTTGTTATTATGCTACGTATTCTGTATTTTTATGTTGTTAACCACCCTGTAATGAGTGGATGAAGGGGGTGTAAAAGTAAATATTAATAATTAATATCATCATCATCATCATTTATTACTTATACCCCACCCATCTGGCTGGGTTTCCCCAGCCACTCTGGGCGGCTTCCAACAGGAGATTAAAAATACAGTGGTACCTCTGGATGTGAACAGGATCCGTTCCAGAGCCCCGTTTGCATCCTGAAGCGAACACAACCCGCATCTGCACGTGTCGCGATTCGCCGCTTCCGTGCATGCACACAACATCGTTTTGAGCATCTGCGCGAGCGGCAAAACCGGGAAGTAACACGTTCCGTTACTTCCAGGTCGCCGCAGAGCGTAACCTGAAAACGCTCAACCTGAAGCGTATTTAACCTGAGGTATGACTGTACATTAAAACATCAGCCATTAAAAAACTTCCCTAAATAGGGCTGCCTTCAGATGTCTTCTAAACGTCAGATAGTTGTTTATTCCTTTGACATCTGATGAGAGGGCATTCCACATGGCGGGTGCCACTACCGAGAAGGCCCTCTGCCTGGTTCCCTGTAACTTTGCTTCTCGCAGGGAGGGAACCTCCAGAAGGCCCTCAGCACTGGACCTCAGTGTCCAGGCCGAACGATGGGAATGGAGATGCTCCTTTAGGTATACAACAACAGCTCGACAAAAGCAGAACATACACAAACATAAAACCACATTTGTGGTATTAAAAGTTACAGGGTTTCAGAAGTTATGGAACATGCATTTCTGGAAACAAAGCAGTATGTACACCCTGAAACATGTACAGCATTGAAAGGAGAATCATTTAAAACTGTCCCAATGTCATCATGAGCACAAATAATCATGAATGCCCAGTAAAAAGGATGGATGGATGGGTTTCAAGCTTCTTCCAAAGAATCCAGGGGATGCTAGTTAAGTGAGGTGGCACATGGCAGGACAGAGTCTCAAACAAAGATGTGCTCTGCCAAACCCACACTCACCAGCATGTTCGCGCTCCTGTCTCAGGAACGCCTATACGGGCTTGAGCATGTTCACAGAATGGAAGACGGCAGCATCCCTAAGGATGTGCTCTATGGGGAGCTGGCTTCAGGCGCCAGGCCCATTGGCAGACCAACTCTGTGCTACAAAGATGTCTGTGAATGTCACGTGAAGGATGGCAGTGTCAACCCTGCCTAAAGACAGACAGGTCGTCCACCCATAGCAGTGAATAGAGGAGAGATGCCTGCTGGGTGGAGCCCAGGAAAAAGAAACACTGTGGTACATCTGCAGCAGCACAACCGTACATCTGCCCCATCTGCAACAAAACATGTCTCTCCCGGATCAGTCTCTACAGCCACAGCAGGCGCTGCAACCTTCCAATATTTTCCTTCACCTCCAAAGGTGCACCCCTCCATTTTCTCGTTGCACTGACAAAATCCCAGGCTGCAGAGATTCAGCATCAGAATTTTCCTTCTAGATGGGCTACATTCCCAGGTTGATGAGCCCCATCTGCCCCTCACTTCACTCTACGGACGATTGTAGCCAAGCTGTACAGTGGTACCTCGGGTTAAGCACTTAATTCGTTCTGGAGGTCCGTTCCTAACCTGAAACTGTTCTTAACCTGAGGGACCACTTTAGCTAATGGGGCCTCCCGCTGCTGCTGCAGCGTGATTTCTGTTCTCATCCCGAGGTAAAGTTCTTAACCTGAGGTACTATTTCTGGGTTAGCGGAGTCTGTAACCTGAAGCGTCTGTAACCCGAGGTACCACTGTATATAAATTGTTTAAGTAAATAAAAAAATAAAAGACTCACCTATCAGTTATTCTACATTATTTACATTATTTTAAATTATATATGTACACACAGAGAGAAGTTTTTGAAACAGAGGTTAGATGGTCATCTGTCAGCGATTTTTTAGCTGTGATTCCTGCGTTACAGGGGGTTGGACTAGATGACCCTTGGGTCCCATTCCAATTTACAACTCTATGGTATGTGGTGTGTGTGTGTGTGTGTGTGTGTGAGAGAGAGAGAGAGAGAGAGAGAGAATTAGTTTTGAAAGAGATGGGTTGGGGGGGGAACCTTTGGCTATCACAGCACTGTATCACAATGTGGAAACCTATAAGAGTAATGTTTTTTCTTTCATTTTTGAAATGAACTATGTGGAGGAAGCCTTGGGGGACTTTGAGCATCACAGTGCGGGACGTATGGAAGCAGTCAGTAAAAGGGTTTTGTGTGTGCCACCCCCCAACTAAACAGTCATCACTGTATCACCGTCGGAAACTCCTGGAAATGGTCAATATTTTTTAGAGTGATTAAAAAAAATTGAGCATCTTTTTTATTTTTTTGCTGGGTGGGGCATACGGCCTGCAGGCTGTGATTTAGCTACCCCTAAATCCTGCCAACCTAGCAGTTTTAAAGCAAGTCAAAGTGCAAGTAGATAAATAGGTATCACTCCGGCGGGAAAGTAAACAGCGTTTCCGTGCGCTGCTCTGGTTTCGCCAGAAGCAGCTTAGTCATGCTGGCCACATGACCCGGAAAAATTGCAGACAAACATTGACTCCCTCGGCCAGTAAAGCGAGATGAGCCCCGCAACCCCAGAGTCATTTGCGACTGGACTTAACTGTCAGGGGTCCTTTTGTTGTTGTTTAGTCGTTTAGTCGTGACCCCATGGACCAGAGCACGCCAGGCACTCCTGTCTTCCACTGCCTCCCACAGTTTGGTCAGACTCATGTTTGTAGCTTCGAAAACACCGTCCAACCATCTCGTCCTCTGTCGTCCCCTTCTCCTTATGCCCTCAATCTTCACCTTTACCTAAATTAAGATCAAAACTATCCATTCTTAAGGAAATCAACCCTGAGTGCTCACTGGAAGGACAGATCCTGAAGCTGAGGCTCCAATACTCTGGCCACCTCATGAGAAGACTCCCTGGAAAAGACCCTGATGTTGGGAAAGATGGAGGGCACAAGGATAAGGGGACGACAGAGGACGAGATGGTTGGACAGTGTTCTCGAAGCTACCAACATGAGTCTGACCAAACTGTGGGAGGCAGTAGAAGACAGGAGTGCCTGGCGTGCTCTGGTCCATGGGGTCACGAAGAGTCGGACACGACTAAACGACTAAACAACAACAACAAAATGAAAATCAATGCTATCTCTGTTCCTTTCTCCTCAAATTATACATTGCTTCCCCCCCCCCCCAATTCCTCAGTAGAGTGTCGTGATGAATTCTTCTCTGCCCAGACTCTGCCTGCATTATTTAAGTGCCTTTGCTAACACGAAAAGGAAGAAAAATCCCATCAAAGATATTCAGGGACATCCTTCCTTTAATGCAATCAGCCGGCCGTGTGGGCAGCTGAGGAATGGCCGTAATTAGACTGCAGTGGAACGCGAAGGGCTGGCCATCTGGGGAAGGACAGTGACTACGTTAACCTAATTAAGAGTTTCCATCAAAAACTGACGTGCAAAGCAGCTTTGGTGTGGTTTGAGGGAGAATTATTGTGTCTCCTTCCCCCACCCCCTTCCACCTCCGCTTCCACCTCTCCTTTCTGTGCAGAAAGTTGCCCAACAGAAAAGCATGCAAAGAGCTGCAGCAAAGTTTTCAGAAACTGGTGGAACGCTGTGAGTAAATTATTTGGCTTCGACAAGGGTGGGGCACCGTAGGGCAGGGGGCCAAATGCGGCCCCCAGACCTCTCTACCTGGCCCTGGGAATTCTCCTCTAGCCACACCCCTCAATGCCCCCCACCTAGCAAGTATTATTGTCCGGATGGGATGCGTCACTAAGCTCTCATTCTCTCTTTGTAAATTTATTTATTGATACTGTTGTAAATAAAAATTGCCCTTTTCCCTTATGGGGTATCCAAGGGCCCATATAGAGTCCTTACATAGGTTCCCGATTGGTAGGAGGGACTAACAGAGGCCAACCAGAGAATATTGAGACGCAAAGCAGCTTGTAAGCTTGATCTTTATTGATCTGTTGCAACAGGCTGCTCCCCTCACCCGCAGGAGAGAGAAGGGACCCAGAAAAATGGTGTGCAAGGCCTTACAAAGACTTTTGAAATTGCCACCCTGTAGATCAAGACCACCCCCAGAAACATACATCACAGAAGAGGCGGTCTAAAACAGAAATTTGAATATTGTTTTTCTCCTGTTGTTGTTTATCTCCTGTCTGGCAGGTTACTTGATTGGATTGCCTGGGGAGCCCGGCCATTCTTTTGTAGTGAACTTGTACTTAGTTCCTGGGCCAGGTCACAGGCTCACACCCTATTCATATCTTAAATGTGTCCTTAAGACAGGATTTGTGAGGAAAGAGACAATGGGGAGGTTTCCCACTTTGACCTTGCAGAGAAAACATTTGGTCAGTTTAGGAATCAAAATGGTTCCAGGTTGGCCTTCCTGTGCTGATCTATGTATGTGCTTGGTTGGTACACTTATGAACATTACCATATATCTAAGACCTCAAAATTCCTATCACAATATCTATTCAAAGATATACAAAAAGGCATACAGTCACACCTCGGGTTACAGACACTTCAGGTTGCATTTTTTCGGGTTACGGACCCTCGAAAACCCAGAAGTACTGGAACAGGTTACTTCTGGGTTTCGGTGGTCGTGCATGTGCAGAAGCGCTAAATCACGCTTTGCACATCCGCCGAAGCGCCGAAGCGCAACCTGCACGTGCACAGACGCGCTGCTGCGGATTGCGAATGTGCATCCCGCACGGATCCGGTTCGCAATCTGAGTGTCCACTGTACCCATTACAACGTATCTTTTTATAATACACTGAGATAAAACTCTAGGTGCTTCCAACATATTGTTACGGAAATTACAGGGGGGGGGGCACATCTTTAAAATTAAATAATACAAATATTATGCCTGAATATATCCTTCCAACTTGACAGCTCAGGGAAGTCACCTAGCTTTAAAAATAATATAAAATCATCTCCTTTCCCAGTTCCCCCCATTCCAAAGCTATTTTCCCCTTGCAAAAGGACTCCAGGGAGTTATCAGAGGTGAAAATTGCTGAGCTCATTGTTAGCCAAAGGAAGCCAAATCTCATCACCTGACTCGCCTCAGGCTCCAGACATGCAAACGAACTTCTATTGTACTTTTGGGTGGTGGGTACTTAAGACATATTTGTCTATGCTAATCTTATACCTGAGTCTTGCCCTCCCATGTCTGCTTATGCTAATCTTGTACCAAGGACTTGTCTGGACATGTTTGCCAAGTTAACCCCTCTCCTTCGAACTGTATTCTGGGATGTGGTGGGAAAGTTTTAAAAGTCTTTGTCACCCCATCCTCGGGGTTCAAAATTTGCTGTTTGAACCTATTGCGCAATAAACTTTGCTCTACAGCTATTTGCTCCGGTTGGCTGGACTCCTTCCTTTATTCTGCAGGGGCCCGCGGGCTCTGCCCAACGAGCTGGGTGACTGAGCAGCCTCACACCCAGATTTTTCCTTAACAATATATAAAAACATTAAACATTTAAAAAACAAAAAAACCTTTCCTGTACAGGACTGCCTTCGGATGTCTTCTAAATGTTGTGTAGTTACTTATCTCCTTGGTTCGGGGGTCACATAAAGTCCAATTAAAACAGGAATGTCCTATCATGCCCTCCAACATTTCTCTAATGAAAATAGAGATGTTCTGGGTTCAAATCAGAAACCGGGATGGTTTCTGTAAATCTGGGGCTGTCTCTGGAAAATAGGGACACTTGGAGAGTCTGAAAGTGGGGATGGTGAGAGGAATGGCCTGGGGAGAGGAGAGGTAGCAGGGAGAGAGTCCTGTGGGCCAAAGGGAAAGATCGTGGGAGGGCGTTCCCTGTCCTTTGTACAGTACAGTGGTAAAAGGTAAAGGTAAAGGTACCCCTGCCCGTACGGGCCAGTCTTGCCAGACTCTGGGGTTGTGCGCCCATCTCACTCAAGAGGCCGGGGGCCAGCGCTGTCCGGAGACACTTCCGGGTCACGTGGCCAGCGGGACATCGCTGCTCTGGCGAGCCAGAGCCGCACACGGAAACGCCGTTTACCTTCCCGCTAGAAAGCGGTCCCTATTTATCTACTTGCACCCGGGGGTGCTTTCAAACTGCTAGGTTGGCAGGCGCTGGGACCGAGCAACAGGAGCGCATCCCGCCGCGGGGATTCGAACCGCCGACCTTTCGATCGGCAAGCCCTAGGCACTGAGGCTTTTACCCACAGCGCCACCCGTGTCCCTTACACAGTACAGTGGTACCTTGGGTTAAGTACTTAATTCGTTCTGGAGGTCCTTTCTTAACCTGAATCTGTTCTTAACCTGAAGCAGCACTTTAGCTAATGGGGCCTCCCGCTGCCACCGTGTGATTTCTGTTCTCATCCTGAAGCAAAGTTCTTAACCTGAGGTACTATTTCTGGGTTAGCGGGGTGTGTAACCTGAAGCGTATGTAACCTGAAGCGTATGTAACCTGAGGTACCACTGTATAAGGTGACTCACCAACATAAGGGGAGCCAGAAGATACTTCTGAATCAAGCCTTCTTCGCTGCTTCTATGTTTCCAAATTGTTGCAAAGAGAGCCTGTTCGTCTTAATTCCCCAGCTGGAAAAGGTCTGTATACAGATGGTTAAGAGGCCAGGTGACCACTAGATGGCAGCCTGGTGCCACAAACAGGGGGAGATAAACAAGCTACATTCACTTAACACACACACACAAAAACAAAGACACAGAGTGCTTTTTTACTGGGGGGACGCATACCCCTAAAAATTTTGTGCGTCTTTGTACCTTTGTCCATTTACTGTATTTCCCCTGAATTGAACTATAAAATGGTGATTTTCTTGAGTCTAAATGAGAGTACCCCTAAACATTTTTTTAGAAAAAAAGCACTGGTAATATAATATACAGTGGTACCTCTGGTTACGTACTTAATTCGTTCCGGAGGTCCGTTCTTAACCTGAAACTGTTCTTAACCTGAAGCACCACTTTAGCTAATGGGGCCTCAAGCTGCTGCCGCGCCGCCAGATCCCGATTTCTGTTCTCATCCTGAAGCAAAGTTCTTAACCCGAGGTACTATTTCTGGGTTAGCAGAGTCTGTAACCTGAAGCGAATGTAAACTGAAGCGTATGTAACCTGAGGTACCACTGTAATATACAATAATAATATAATATAATATAATATAATATAATATAATATAATATAATATAATATAATATAATATAATATAATATAATATAATATAATATAATATAATACTGGAATTATCTGTCACTACTTCAGTAAAGCCAGACTTAAATTGTCAAAGCAGAAAAACATGTGAGTAGAGGAGGGGAAATGATGGGCTTCATGGCCACTCTAGTAGTAGCAGTAACATCAATTAATTGGCTAAAAACTGCAACAAGAACCATAAGAACAGCTGTACCCAATCTCAATTATACTTAAGGAGAACCGTGAAAATTTGTGCGCATGACTAATTTAGATCCGTTAATTTCAGTGGGTCTGCTATGGGTCAGACTTAATTGGATGTGACCCAATAATACCTGGTTCCCTTAGCTAAACACAGATAATCAATATTTTAGTAGAGATTTTCTGATCACAAATCAAAGTACAGGCAGGGAAGAAGTGTATATCTTTCCTGTGGAAATTGGGTACATGCTGAAGCAGTTTTAGCAAGTAATCAGTCGTAAGGAGCAGCATATAATAAACCATGCGAGTCCCTTCTTGAGAAAATAGGAGGCCAGAAAGTCTGATTAGGGAATATCATCTTCCCCAAACTGCAGCCTTCAATTGTGGATCCTTGGCAGTTAAACCCTGCAGTAATAATGCTTGCAGGATACTTGATGCTAGCCCAGAGGCTGAGAAATGAATCAACCCAGTTCATCTGCTAATCATAATAATACTGATATTGCAAGTAAAATTAATAATAATACAAATTGTTCTGCATGACTTTTCGTATTTTCTGCTCACACACCAGTGATCGGTAATGGTGTGGAAGTCAAGATAATGTAATTGGGAGGGAAATCTACTGGCTGGGGAGAGATCACGCAAGGTAGGAACCCCCCCCTCTTGCATAATTATAAAACACAGGGCAAAACAATACCCACGGCTCTTTGGCAGCTGGCAAGACATTTTCTATGACACCCAGAGAAACCATTCAGACACCATTTTCATAGTCCAGGCTGTGGCCGCATTGAAACACCACAGACCGCAATCCGTTTGCAAAGTCTATCTCCAGCCTGCGGGATCGCTCTTGAGGAAAAATCAATCTGCTATTCAAAGTGTCTTGTCAAAATTAAAAATGGGAAAGCCCCGATCTGGGAGGGAAAACCTGGTGTTGAGAACCACTTGTTTGGAGTGCAGATCAACCGAGTTCTTTGGAAGGTGTGTGTGCTGAAGCAGGCTTCACCAAGCTGGTGCCCACCAGATGTTTTAGACTGCAACTCCCATCAGCCCCAGCCAGCTGTGCATCTTTTGTGTGTGGGGTGTGTGTCAATGGGGACTATTTATAACTTCTAATGGTTATAGGGAGCACATGACTCCCTTGTTACAACAGCTCAGCTGGTCTGTTTCTGGACACAGGTGAAAGTGCTGTTTATGACCTATAAAGTCTTATGTGGCTTAAAGGTAAAGGTAAAGGGACCCCTGACCATTAGGTCCAGTCGTGACCGACTCTGGGGTTGCGGCGCTCATCTCGCTTTATCAGCCGAGGGAGCCGGCGTGCAGCTTCTGGGTCACGTGGCCAGCATGACTAAGCTGCTTCTGGTGAACCAGAGCAGCGCATGGAAACGCCGTTTACCTTCCTGCCGGAGCGGTACCTATTTATCTACTTGGACTTTTTTTGGTGTGCTTTCAAACTGCTAGGTTGGCAGGAGCAGGGACCGAGCAACGGGAGCTCACCCCGTTGCGGGGATTCGAACCGCCGACCTTCTGATCAGCCAGTCCTAGGCTCTGTGGTTTAACCCACAGTGCCACCTGCGTCCCTACTTATATGGCTTAGGTCCAAGCTATCTGAAAGACCATGTTCCCTCATACAAACCGTCCCAGGTTTTGAGATCATCAGGGGAGGCTCTTCTCTCAGTCCCTCCACCCTCGCAGGTACACTTGATGTGGATGTAGGAAGGGCCTTCTAAGTGGCTGCCCCAGACTTTGGAACTTCCGCCCTGGAGACGTTAGACTGGCTCTCCTTGCCTGTTGCCCTTTTGCCACAGGTGAAGACTTCCTTGTTCCAGCAGGCTTTGGGGAACCAACTGTCTTTAAGGAAAGGGCTGGTGCTGCGAAGTGTTCATTGTAACTACATGTATGTTTTAATAGATCTTTTCCGTTTCGACGTTGTTTTGATTCTAGTCAATGTTTAATTGTGTTGCTTTGAACGTATGGTTTATACTTGACTTTCATCAGCAATGTTTTGTTTTGGGTTGTTATATTTGATGTTTTAACGTGCTGTAAACCGCTTTGAGATTTTTTCTTCTTCTATAAAGCACTATAGAAATGGGATAAATAACACTACAGTGGTACCTCGGGTTAAGAACTTAATTCGTTCTGGAGGTCTGTTCATAACCTGAAACTGTTCTTAACCTGAGGTACCACTTTAGGTAATGGGGCCTCCCACTGCCATCGCGCCACCGGAGCATGATTTCTGTTCTCATCTTGAAGCAAAGTTCTTAACCCGAGGTACTATTTCTGGGTTAGCAGAGTCTTTTAACCTGAAGTGTCTGTAACCTGAAGCGTCTGTAACCCAAGGTACCACTGTAACAATTAATGATTGTTTCCCCCCTCTATGTTTTTAGCTGTTTCTACTTTATCTGTAAGCCACCTTGAGTCCCACTCTGGGGGAAAGGTGGAACAACAACAACCACTTCATTATGAAGTTCCAGCCGTGCAACAAATCACTCCTGGCTTGCAGTTTTTGATGCAATGCCACCTACAAGAGGGGGATCGCTCTCTTTCTAACTTCTATTTCTCTACTCAATATTTTGCAAAGCGATTTGTCTGCCTGTCTTCTGTGCATTCAAACACCTCTCAAGATATTGCCAGCCAATTTGGCATGGCGGTTCTTGACATGGAGCAGCGAGTTTCAGTCCACATTTCGATACCTTAGGACACTGTTTTGAACTGAGATGGTGTGCCTGGGAACCGACATGAAAGGAGGGGAGCCCTGCAGGCAGGAAGGGTGTGATATTTTCATTTGCGAATGAGCAGAAATTGTGCACTTCCTCCAGCGTCTGAGATGAAGGCCGCAATAAGAGCAGCTGGCCGCGTGTCTGCCGCCCCCAGCCAATTTCACTGATCCCAAGCCAGCATCTAATGGCGCAATAATGGCCTTGTCATTGTCACCGTTATGCTATTAGAGGGGGCAGTTGGGATCAGAGGATTGGCTGGGGGCAGCCCACGGGGCAGAGGCTGCCAGTTGCCGTACCCTCCTCTTGGAAGTGCAGAGCGATTGATTCCCTTCGGAGTCCGCGGAAAAGGGGGGTAGGGTTATCAATCTAAGCCAGCAAGCAAATGAATCAGTTGCCGCCTAATGTACTCTTGGCTCCTGGCTCAGTTAGTGCAGCTGAAGGTCAGACCATTGCCGCAAGACTCATTTCTCCTTACGGAGCTTAAGAGAGGTCCCACCAGTCTAAACACCTACACAAATCGACGTTTTGTTGGAGAATAGAGGGGAAAGCTGCACCAAGAGCCAAAATATTTTATTAGAGAATCATCGCATTGGAAGGGACCATGAGGGTCATCTAGTCCAACCCCCTGCAACGCAGAAATTTTTTGCTCAACGTGGGGCTCAAACCCACAACTCTGAGATTAAGAGTCTCATGCTCTGCCAACTAAGCTACCCTAGCTTCTTAGTCATTGCATTTACTACTACTACTAGGGACGTGGGTGGCACTGTGGGTTAAACCACAGAGCCTAGGACTTGCTGATCAGAAGGTCGGTGGTTCGAATCCCCGCAACGGGGTGAGCTCCCATTGTTCGGTCCCTGCTCCTGCCAACCTAGCAGTTCGAAAGCACGTCAAAGTGCAAGTAGATAAATAGGTACCACTCCGGCAGGAAGGTAAACGGCGTTTCCGTGCGCTGCTCTGGTTCGCCAGAAGCAGCTTTGTCATGCTGGCCACATGACCTGGAAGCTGTATGCCGGCTCCCTTGGCCAATAAAGCGAGATGAGCGCCGCAACCCCAGAGTCGGCCACGACTGGACCTAATGGTCAGGGGTCTCTTTACCTTTACTACTACTACTGTGTTTTGCTCCAAGGACTGCAAAGTGGCACAAAATGTTTCTCCCCTTTTCTGTTTCATCCTCACAAGAACCCTGTGAGGTAGGCTGCTTTGAGATACTATGGCTGTATACATTGCCTTTAAGCGTGTTTGAATCACATCTCCTGCTATCAAAGAATTCTAGGCTACCACACTGCCGGATGAACAATAACAACAAAAGCTTAGAAGGTGCGGTCGGTTGCAGAATTCAAAGAGATCGCTGCCCTTTCCTATCATGTTCTAGGCTGGATTCTGCAGGGGGGGCTTTTTGGATAAATGTAGTGGAAGTACAGGCTAATTCTCAGAAATCAGGACCATGGTCAGCTCACTGAGAAGCAAGATACCGTATTTTTTGCACCATAACACTCACTTTTTTCCTCCTAAAAAGTAAGGGGAAATGTCTGTGCGTGTTATGGAGGGAATGCATAATGCACCCGTAGGGTGGCATGCCTACGGATTTTCCTCCTCTAAAAACTACGTGCGTGTTATGGTCGGGTGCGTGTTATAAAGCGAAAAATACGGTACACATTCTAGCAGGACGCAAGGCTCCCCAAAAGCAGCCAGTGTGGAATGTTGCTGCAGCAATCCTCTGGAGCGGATGGAAAGCTTCAGCCAGTGCTGGGAATCCTTTTTTTCATCCTGTGGGCCACGTGAGCAACCTACCAGGGGCCACAGTCGCCTAGTGAGCAGAGCCAGAGGCAAAAGTGGACAGAGCAATGAACATTAGCTTTGTGTGGCAGGCTAGTTTCCACACACCCCTTTATCCAGGCATCATCTGAGCCCTTCTTTGTGTGCCTCCTTCGCCAGAGGTCCAGATGGCGGCATCACAAGAACGGGGCCTTTTCTGCTGTGGCTCCTTGCTTGTGGAATGCTCTCCCCAAGGAGGCTCGCCTGGCACCTTCGTTACATATCTTTAGGCGCCAGGCAAAAACCATACTTCTTCTCCCAGGCCTTTGGCCGATTAAGCAATCTATGGCCCATTGAACTGCTGGGCAGGTATTGCTTTTGTTTGTTACTATGGCATGTGCTGTTGTCGTGTTGTAAGCCGCCCTGTGAACCTAGGATGAAGGGTGGTATAGAAATTTTTAAAATAAAATAAAATAGCGGCACTTTCAGATTTCAAGTGAATATTTCAGCAAGGGAAAAAGCAAGAGTGGTGAGGGGCGTGGCCTGGAGAGAAGGGGCGTGGCCTGGAGAGAGCACTGAGGGCCAGATAGATAAACCTGGAGGTTCACTAGTTGGCATTTGAATCTCTGCTCTCTGTTAACGAGACTGTTGAGGCTTAAAGGGACCAGAACCCTTTTCTGCAAGCCCTGTTTGAGTCCAGTGTGAGAGCCAGTGTGGTGTAGTGGTTAAGAGCAGTAGTCACGTAATCTGGGGAACCAGGTTTGCGTCTGCGCTCCTCCACATGGAGCTGCTGGGTGACCTTGGGCCAGTCACACTTCTTTGAAGTCTCTCAGCCCCACTCACCTCACAGAGTGTTTGTTGTGGGGGAGGAAGGGAAAAGGAGATTGTTAGCCGCTTTGAGACTCCTGAAGGCGAGTGAAAGGCGGGATATCAAATCCAAACTCTTCTTCTTCTTCTTCTTCTTCTTCTTCTTCTTCTTCTTCTTCTTCTTCTTCTTC
>JAXCMG010000100.1:4849144-4869114 GCA_034642415.1 Podarcis siculus
TCTTCTTCTTCTTCTTCTTCTTCTTCTTCTTCTTCTTCTTCTTCTTCCAGAAGGCTCCTACTGGTGAACCTTTCCCAAGGAACCCTAATTTAAAAGGCTTCGCTATAGTTTCCCAGTGCTAAAGAAAATGCACTTTGCACCAGCTCAGGAACACTTTGATCCTTCCTTGCTTCCAACGTTCTGTACAGCCTGGGAAATGGATGCAAGGGGGCGGCTGAGCCATAGGAAGTCCTGGCACATGTTAAGGCCACAGAGGTGGGGTTTCCCCCTCTCCTTTCTCCTCTAAGTCACGCTCTTTTGCATTCCGTTTCATCCTTCTCTCCCCTTTGTTGCTATAAAAGGCTTCACCTGCAATCAGTGACTCAGCAGAAACGAGCCCTGCATGCTAAACACCTAACAGCCTGATCTGGGAAGCCAAAGCCGCCACCTGGAGCATCCGTCAACACGCAAAACAGGGAAAGGAAGATTCATGTACACAATCATTCACCCCACCCCACCCCACCAAACTGAACTGACTCAGCACATACATATATATAGGTAAACATGATGGATTGGGGAAGGGCCATAGCTAAGTGGTTAGAGTATCTGCTTTGGGTGCAGAAGGTCCCAAGATCAATCCCTGGCTTCTCTGTGTAGGTCTGAGAGTGGCTCCTTGTCTGAAAACCCTGGGGAGCTGCTGCCAGTCAGAGTAAGGTAAAGGTAAAGGTACCCCTGACCATTAGGTCCAGTCGCAGACGGCTCTGGTGTTGCGGCGCTCATCTCGCTTTATTGGCCAAGGGAGCTAGTGTACAGCTTCCAGGTCATGTGGCCAGCATGACTAAGCCACTTCTGGCGAACCAGAGCAGTGCCGGAAATGCCGTTTACCTTCCCGCCGGAGTGGTACCCATTTATCTACTTGCACTTTGACGTGCTTTCGAACAGGAGCAGGGACCGAACAACAGGAGCTCACCCTGTCATGGGGATTTGAACCGCCGAACTTCTGATCCGCAAGTCCTAGGCTCTGTGGTTTAAACCACAGCACCACCCGTGTCCCTTGCCAGTCAGAGTAGACAATACTAATCTAGATGGACCAGCGACCTGGCTTGGTATAAGGTAGCCTTCTACCTTCCTTTGGCTGGAGGGAAGGGCAGTGGCTCGGCGGTAGAGCATCTGCTTTGCATGCAGAGGGTCACAGGTTCAATCCCTGGTGTCTCCAGGTAGGGCGGGGAGAAATGGGGCAAACCTACCATTGACTCAGAACCTTCTGCCCCCATTCCTGTGTGTTTATTCTTCCAATTTCCTCTCCCTGCCCTGGGGATCAAGGTGCTACTTTTATTTACAGTCCTTTGAGGAAGAGAAGTGGTGTGAGACCACATTTTATTCCTGTCACACACGTGTGCCTGTCTGTTCCAAATATAGCCCTCTATTATCTGAAATGCCTCTTGATTGTGTCCAGGGGTGTGAGCGAATGCATTTATTTGTGTGCAGCGAAGAGGAGGTTCTGTCCTCTCTCTTCTTGACTGCCTGACTTGACGGAAGGACCGGCCTGAAGTCTTCTGGACCCAGATGCTGTTAGCAGAGGGGAGAGGAGTCTGCAAAAGTCAACATGTCTCTCTTGCAGACTGATCTGGCCATAGAAACTGGTCTCGGATACAGGGAGGTATATAAGGAAGCCAAACCACCCCCACCCACCCCCGAGAAAAGATTATACAAATTCTCTTTGTTGACCACCACCAATAGGGGCCGCCAGCTTCATCCTAAAAGTGGGGCGGGGGCGCCCCACACCACTGTGAAAAGCCCTTGGGGGTGTCAGCAGGGCCTTGCAGAGCCAGGCAGAGGCCCGGGCCATGAAGATAATGTGCCCCCCTTTTTACCCTGGGGGTAACTGAAGTCTTATAAATAAGTAAGTATATAAATAATTTTCACAAAATTATTTATATACTTACTTATTTATAAATCGCATCCCCTGCGATTGTGAATATGCTGACCGAAGCCAGTTTGGAATCGGAGGCCCCCCCCTTTGTCTGGGCCTGGGTGTCAGATTAAACCCCCTGCCTGAAACCCACAACTGTGGTGATGCTGAGCTAGGAGGTCCAAGGCAGCCTTACTCTGCCCACCGCAGCTGTCCTTGTCTCTACATCGTTAGACTGACTGGACTGGGGGAGGGCAGCCCACCCCCTCCCTCATAACACTAGACCTCATGTACATCCCACGAAACAGAAAGTTAGAAAATTCAGGACCAATAAAAGAAAGCCCCTGTTCACGCAGCACAAACTATGGAACTCCCTGCCACAATAGACAGTGAACGCCAACCAACCTGGATGGTTTGAAAAGAGGATTATGAGGGGGTTGGACTAGACGACCTGAAGTTACAGAACACGACCCTTTGGGTCCCTTCCAACATATATGGATTCTATGAAATCTATGGCACGACCACATAGGGAATGCTGTGTACAGTTCTGGTGGCCTCATATCAAACAGGCTACCTTAGAGTTGGATAAGGTTTAGAAAGGGGCAACCCTAATGATCAAGGCGTTGAAGGCAATCCCCAATGAAAAAAGACTGCGGTGTTTGGGACTGGTCTGGGGAGCCACATAAGAAGGGCCCACCTGGAACAGGCCAAAGGTTCTCCACCGCTGCCAGAAATACATTTCCGGCAAGCAAGACTGGAAGGAAACCTCCGTCCCCTATTGTGTGCCCCACAATGGCTGTCATTTTATGGTACATTGCCCCTGAACCTGGAGGCTCTATTTGGCTCCTTACTGCCCTCGATATGTCTCTTTTGGTCGAATCCTTTACGGTGGTACCTCGGGTTACAGACGCTTCAGGTTACAGGCTCTGCTAACCCAGAAATAGTACCTCGGGTTATGAACTTTGCTTCAGGATGAGAACAGAAATTATGCTCTGGCGGTGCAGCGGCAGCAGGAGGCCTCATTAGCTAAAGTGGTGCTTCAGGTTAAGAACAGTTTCAGGTTAAGAACGGACCTCCGGAACGAATTAAGTACTTAACCTGAGGTACCACTGTATTCCCCAAGAGGACCCCACAACACAATGTGAGAGGGGGAAACTGTGAGATTGGGAAACAAAAGAACAATACAGATATTATGTGCCTCAAACTCAGCCTTGAGAGCCAGACATGTACGCGAGATAACACAGTTACATGCGCAAACTGAGACAAGCCAGAGGTGATGCCCATATTTGGCTTTGAGTAACATGGATGGAGTAGATTGGACAATGTATTAGAAATATGTTTAACTTTGATAGGTAGATTGTAAGCCAAGCCTCCAAAAGAGGGGCGGCAGTAAGGGATAAAACTATTGTACTGAAACTTGATCGGGGCTCTTCGTATCCACGGGTACGAGGAGTCCGCCTTTGCAAACGCGCTGAATAAAAGGGTTATCCTTATACTGAAGTCTTAGTCCTTTGTCTCCACAAATAATATCCCACAAATCTTGGCGCCCAAACGTGGGGCCCTCGACGGGTTGTGCGGGGGGAACTCGGATTCCGGGCCGGCGCCGCTCCGTTATTCGGAGTAGCCTGGACCTAGATCTGCCCGCGACAGCTCACGAGGGCTAAAGACAGGACTCAATATAAGGAAGTAGGGAAAATTTCAGTTCTTTGGCGGTCTGGGACCGTGAGCACCCAGCGGGGACGCCCGCCTGTTCACTAGTTGCGAGAAGTGACACTGGACTGTATTGGGTGAGTAGACGAGAGAAACTTGTGGACCGCGGTACGGGGCGGGGGCGAGAGAGTCGTCTCTTGAGCGGAAGAGAGGTTCCATACGGACGCGTGAGTGTGGATCAGGGTTCTGCCCTGACGGGAGGATTAGCTTGCGGTTCCGTCTTTCCCGCGAGGGAAGCGGCCAGGCGATTCCGCGTGAGTGTGTGTGTGTGGACGGATTAGAGACATTGTGGATATGGGCAAGAGTCAGAGCAAGAGACAGAGGGAAGGGAGTGTGAAAAGCCCAATCGACCCTACTAGTCCGTTGGGCCAGGTGCTGATCCAGTGGGATGAAGATTATTTAAGGAAGTTCACCAGAAGTTTGGTGAAGGTAACCATGATCAATTTTTGTAGAAACATTTGGCCGACGTATCCAATAGGACCGGAGGGCGGATATACTTGGGATCCCGAGGGGGAGACAGATAGATATTGGATGACCCAGTTAAGAAATTATTTAATGCTAAATAAAAAGGAAAAAGAGAAACCATACTTAGAGGTATGGTTTCATGCCCGATTTTACGGACCTGATCCCCCTCCCGTTAGTCAATTTCCCCTGAGGAAAAAAGAGGAAGAATCAGATGAGGAAACGCGCCCTGTCCCCTCTGCCCCTCCCGCGGCCGTGCAACAGCCACAAACCCCGCCGGCACTTTCTGCGGTCGCAAGTCCCCCGGTTAACGACCGGTCAGAAAGGGAGAAGGCTCCTCCTCCTGATCAACGGGATGGGGAGGTCACCGGGGAAGGGGGGCAGGCGGTTTGTTCGCCGCCACCCTACCAGCCGTTACATAGGGAACTGCAACAACTGGTGAGAGATGTGCAGAATTTCCCGCTCCCAGGGGAAGCGCCCCGCGGTTCTCCGGAGTCTGATCCATTCCGAAGGTATAGAAAGGAGAAGAGTTGGGGATTCTCTCAGGCGGGGGTTCTGGGCGACTTTCCAGTCCACACTTTTCCCCTCAGAGAGACCCCTGGAGGAATAACTCAAGCAGGCCAGCCGGTAATGGTATATGTGGTCAGTCCCATCAAACCATCAGAACTGAGAGAGTTAAAACAGACGCTGCCCAAATTACATGAGAACAGTCAAGAGGTCGCAAACCTCCTTCAAATGTGGATGGGACCGCACATATATACATACACTGAGTTGATGTATATCTTGGGACATCTGTTTACCCCAGAGGAAAAAGCAATGATTAGGAGGGCAGCAATGCAATATTGGGAAGTTAAGGAGGCACAACGGGTGGCAGTAAACCTGGGGGGGGGGGCCGGCTCTACCGGTACCACCGGAAACCAAATTTCCTATAGGGGACCCGAATTGGGACATAAATAATGTAGATCATCGTACTCACTTGACGGATTTAAAGGAGATGATCTTGGAAGGAATCAAACGGGCTGTACCTCAAAGCACTAATCTCACCAAAGCTTTTGAAGTCAGTCAAATGAAGGAGGAATCGCCGGGCGACTTCATACAAAGAATTAGGGACCATTTGACTAAATATTCAGGGGTGGCACCAGACTCGCTGGCGTTTGATAATCTGCTGAGAATGCAATTCGTAACCAAGGCATGGCCTGATATTCAGAAGAAATTGCAGAAAATGGACTGGCAAGATGCCGCCATCATAGACTTAGTAAAAACAGCGCAGCAGGTTTATGTTAACAGGGAGGCAGTAAAAAGTAAGCAGAAATGCCAGATGATGGCGGCTACTTTACAGAAAACTTGGGAAATTCAGAAGCAACAGGAAACCGAGGCCACGAGGGGGCGTGGGGGAGCACCATATCGGGGAAGAGGGCGAGGGAGAGGGGGTTACACACCAGGTTCCAGTGTCGTTTGTTATCGATGTAACAAACCTGGTCACTTTGCCCGAGAATGTCGGACCCCACGAGATCAGATACTGGAAAGAAATGAGCAGAGACAGGGAAGTCAGAGGCCAAGGCAGACAGAAAGAGAGGAAGGAACTGGCACAACAGAGTTGTTCAGCCTATACGATGAATAGGGAACCTCCGGCTCACTCCATGGGGTCCGGAATGAGCCACTGGTGAACTTGCGTGTGGGGCCCTCTCAGAAATCAGTGGTTTTCTTGATAGATTCAGGAGCAACCCGGTCCTCCATATGCGTGCCCGTTCCAGGGGTACATAAAACAATGTCAAGTTTGAAAGTAGTAGGGGTAAGCGGGAGGCCAAAGGAAGTGGTGCAATTAGAAGAAACCACTATAAGAAGAGGAGACCGGATGGCTAAGGGATCACTATTATTTATTCCTGAGTCAGGAATAAATTTGTTAGGGAGAGATTTGATGGTAGAATTGGGATTTCAGTTATTGGATATGGACTTAGGAACTCCCATGTACCCTCTGCAGATAGAGGATGAAGAACAAATAGACCCGACGGTGTGGGCAGATGGGAAGATGGTAGGGAAACTGGATATAGCCCCCATTAAGGTCACAGTAAAGCCAGGGATCACCCAGTCATGGACCCCCCAATACCCAATGACCAGAAAAGGAAGAATAGGACTACAGCCGGTGGTAAATGAATTAATAAGGCAGGGACTATTAGAACCCACCATGTCACCTTTTAACTCTCCTATCTTAGCGGTGCAAAAGAGAGACGGGACATATAGAATGGTTGAGGACCTAAGAAACATAAATCGGATAGTGGTCCCCCGTTTCCCGGTAGTACCGGACCCATATACTCTCCTTAGTCGCATTCCGCCCACTACCCGATGGTACACTGTTATAGATTTAAAGGATGCATTCTGGACTTGCCCCCTGGACATTGAAAGCCGAGATCTATTTGCTTTTGAGTGGGAAGATGTAAACACGGGCAGAAAACAACAATACAGGTGGACAGTTTTGCCCCAAGGGTATACAGAGAGTCCACTTCTTTTCGGGCAGGCGCTAGGGGAGAAGTTAGCGGGGTTTACCACCACAGGCCCCAATAACTTGTTGCAATATGTGGACGACCTGCTGATGATGGGGGATAAGGAGAAAGAGGTTAGGCAAGACTCTATAAAATTGCTGAATTGGTTGGGTAAGTTAGGGGTGAAGGTGTCTAAGGGCAAACTACAGTTTGTACAGCGGAAGGTGAAATATTTGGGACATTTGCTAGAAGGGGGAACAAGGAAATTGGATCCAGAAAGAGTCAAGGGAATCTTAGAATTACAACCCCCTAAGAACAAAACAGATGTAAGGAGAATGCTGGGACTCCTGGGATATTGTAGACTGTGGATAGACCAATTTGCCAAGTTGGTCCGGTTTCTAAACCAAAAACTGGTTGGAGACGGTGAAATAACATGGGAGTCAGATGATGAACAAAGATGGGAAGAAGTAAAGAAAACATTAATGGGGGCCCCGGTCTTAGCATTACCGAACCTCCAACAGCCGTTTCACCTATATGTAACTATCAGCTCCCAGACTGCTGTCGGAGTTGTAGCTCAAAAGAGAGGGGGGCGGTATCAGCCAGTAGCCTATCTCAGCAAAACCCTGGAGCCAGTAGTGCGCGCATGGCCCACGTGTATCCAGGTGGTGGCAGCAGCGGCTGAACTGGTAGTTGAAAGCAGAAAGCTAACTTTTGGAGGAGCCCTAATTGTTCATAGTCCACATCAAATATCCACGGTGCTGACTGGGGCAGCCTCCACCTGGATGACGGATGGCCGCTTAACGCACTATGAAACAGTGCTAAGAACAAGCCCTGATATCACGCTGGGAACTGATCGGAATCTAAATCCGGCAGAATTCCTGATAGGAGAAAGAAAAGAATGGGAACCTGATGAACACGATTGTTTGGGTACTATACAATTAATGGCAAAGGTCCGAGAAGATTTATTTGAAACCCCTTTAACAATGGGAGAGAGATGGTACATAGATGGGTCTAGTTATGTTGAGGAAGGAAAAAGGAAGTCAGGATATGCTGTAGTCAAGGAGGATGGGGAGGTGATCGAAAGTGGGGCCTTGCCGGCAAATTGGTCGGCCCAGAAAAGTGAAATCATGGCCTTGACCCGGGCCCTCGAGTTAGCTAGGGGTCTGGAGGTAACCATATGGACCGATTCCCGTTATGCATGGGGAGTGGTGCATACTTTCGGAAGGACCTGGCGAGACCGAGGGTTCATTAAGGCAGATGGGAAACAGATAGAACACATGGTCTTGTTGGAAAGGCTGTTGGATGCCCTTACTGGACCAGAAAAGGTTGCAGTGGTACATATTCCCGCTCACACCAGGGGTACCACCCCTGAGGAAGCTGGAAATAGGTGGGCTGATTTGAGGGCAAAAGAAGCCGCTAAGGGCGTGCCAAATGAAGCAACGATACAGCAATGTACCTTGAGGGTGCCCATTCTGACTACGGCTGACACAGAGAATTTAACTTTCACCTCTCAAGAGATAGAATATATAACAAGAGAAGGATGGGAAAAGAAGGATAAGGGATGGAGGACCCCAGAGGGACAAATAGTACTGCCAAAGACTGTAATGATGGGGATTCTAGAGAAGATACATGAGAGTGGACATTTCGGGACAGAGGCTATGGTTAACATGGTGAAATCATTGTATTGGAGTAAAGATATGTGGCCCATGGCCCACTCCATAGCCTGGAAATGCATAATCTGTCACAAGGTAAATAAGGCTAAAGCAAAGAAAACAGAAAAAGGGGGAAGACCTCTAGCAGTATGGCCATACCAAAGAATACAAGTGGATTTCACAGAACTACCAGAGAAAGGAGGTTATAAACATCTTCTGGTATTCAAAGATCATCTTACGGGGTGGGTGGAGGCCTTCCCCAGTCGAAAAGCAACAGCACAGGTACTAGTCAAGACCATTCTAGAACATATAGTCCCCCGGTTTGGTATAATCGAAGCCATAGACTCAGACCGTGGCACCCATTTCACACAAAAAGTTCTACAGGAAGTAATGGCAGCCCTAGGAATCAAATGGGACCTTCACACGCCGTGGCATCCGGAGAGTAGCGGGAAGGTGGAAAGGGCAAATGCAGAAATAAAAAAACATTTAACTAAATTATACTTGGAAAATGGGTTACCATGGACAAAAAACCTTCCTTTGGCTTTACTGAGGATGCGTATAGCCCCCAGAAAGGACTTAGGGGTATCCCCATTTGAGTTGATGATGGGGAGACCGTATTTGGCGCAACTAGGTCAACCGATGGTGGAGTTTAAAGACTTGTTCATTAGAAAGTATTTGCAGTCACTCTCCCAGTCTTTGTTGTCTCTTCATAGACGCGGTGTCCTTGCCCAACGCCCTCCGCTACTGGAGCAGCAACACAGTTTTCAGCCTGGCGACCTGGTCCTGATTAAGACGTGGAAGGCGGAAAAGCTCAGCCCGGGTTGGGATGGTCCATTTCGGGTCCTGCTTATCACTGAATCAGCAGTACGGACTCGTGAGTATGGATGGACCCACTACCACCGCGTGAAGAGGGCCCCGCCTGAACGTTGGATGGCCATACCGAGCCTAGACGATCCACTAAAAATAAAAATCACAAAATCAGGGAACCAGGGAAGGACTGTAAGACAATAATTAGAGCTCCAATGTGTTTATTCTGCACTTGCAAGTGTCTTTTCGAATGCTGTTGCTGTGCCCATTGTGAAGGGTGTGTCTGCTGCGTCCACTGCACGGAAGAGTGCAATCTCGTGTGCATAAAGGACATAATACTCCAATATTGTACGATTGCACCGGGAGGGGCAACTATATATTGTAGTTTAGTTCAGACCCCCACGGTGGTTCAGGCCCTCAGAGAGTTGGAAGACAAGTAATATGAAAACGAGTTGGCTGAGGGGACTTCTGTTAAGCCTCTTAACAGCTGGTGTAGTCCGGGGCTCCGCGGAAACGCTACAATGTACAGAATGTATTCACGTCACAAAAACAGGGAACAAAATTACAAGGACCTTAATGTATTATAATGTAGCTCCAGAGTGCAAGGAGATACTAGACCCCTGTGTCCACAATCAGACCCAATATTATAGATGTAAAACTGAGGAAAATAAAACAGAATGTTATGAACCTTTGGCCATAGGACCCACCACCTCCACCATTTATGTATATGGATATAAAGGGGGAGCAGTAGGGAGGCAACAAAGATCGGCCGCGTTCGCGTTAGCTCAGCAGAGGCAGGGGTATATAGCTCACAATGTGACCAGAGGGAATGCAACAATCCACGTATGTTTTGATGCTTGCACGGCTATAGCCAAAGGACAGGGACCAAACAACCAAGAAGGAGTGACCTGTGGATCCCATGGTTGGGAACAATCGTATCTAACAAAAAGTAAATATCTATTTCAGCGAATAAGGGGAGGCAACATAGGGGCAGGAGGAGGAGTCGTGAACTATTGGTACACGGAAGGAGTGAGCTCCAACCCCACATATAAAGGTCCAGAAGGAATAAACATAACAAGGGAGGGAGCGTCCACTGACTGCAGCACAGGAAAATGCAACCCCATCTGTTTATGGGCTTGGGAGCTGCCCTCTACTACCCCCAAATACGTTTATATTGGATTGGGAATAGACGGGGGCGGAAGAGATCCTTATGGATATTTAATTATTAAAATACATACCACTAAGGTCAGTAAACAGCCAATTTCAGTATTTGAGAGCTTTGAGGAGGAAATACAACACTTAAATAGTTTACTCCTTCCCCCGAAAGCTCATAACATGTTTTTGAGTTTAGCTGAAACTATCGCCAAAGAGCTAACTGTGAAGAATTGTTTTGTGTGTGGAGGGACGAATATGGGAGACCAATGGCCCTGGGTTGCTCACGAAGTAAACTATACTGAGGTTTGGAAAAATGAAAAGAATTATACATACCACCACCCAGGTAATGAAATTTGGCAAGTTTCAAATAGCCTTGTGGGGTTAGAATGTTTTGTCAGAAATGAATCAGAGGAAGGAAGTGGTACAGAAGTAGGGGACACCCCCTGTATAGGACAATGGAACAACAGACAGTGGTGGAGTTCAAGTAATGTAACCAAGACCTGGCCATCGGCATTGGCCAACATGATTAATATGACTTTCCTTCAGGATCCACAGAACATGGCAAGGGAATGGACGACCCCGGATGGATTTTATTGGGCATGTGGGGGATACGCATATAACCGACTGCCCCCAAATTGGGTAGGGTCTTGTGTACTGGCTACTCTCCGACCTAGCTTCTTTTTACTTCCCCTAGAGACGAAGGCTATGCTGGGCGTGCCAGTATATGAGGAAATTGGGCCTAGAAAAAGAAGGGCGATTCATATAGGGACATGGCAGGATAATGAGTGGCCCCCCCAGAGAATAATTCAATATTATGGTCCCGCAACTTGGGCAAATGATGGGACAGCGGGATCTTTTGGGAGGGATCCAAGCTATCTATTAAACCGCATCATTCGGTTACAAGCTGTAGTAGAGATAATAACTAATGAAACTGCTATGGCACTGACAAAATTGGCTAGAGAAAGTGCAAAGAGCCGTACTTATCTTATGCAAAACAGACTTGCTTTAGATTATTTATTAGCGAAGGAGGGCGGGGTTTGTGGGAAGTTTAACCTAACCAACTGTTGTATTGAGATCGATGAGAGTGGTAAAGTAGTTAAGGATATAGCTGATAGAATGATAAAACTAGCGCATGTGCCGGTGCAAACATGGGATGGATTAAATTTTAAAGATTTATTTGGATCTTGGTTTCCAAAATTGCCAGGACTACAGGCTGTCGTGGCTCTAATTGGACTAATAGCCGCAGGATGTGTATTAATTCCATGCGTATTACCTATCTTTGTCCGGGCCATTAACAACTCTCTCTCCCTATTGGCCCAGCGACATGTAACTACCCAGTTAATGGCCATAAGATACACACCAGTACCTACGGACGAAGAAGGAAGGGAATATTGGGAGCTATTACGTGAGTTTGAGGCAAGGTATAAAGAAGAAAGGGGGGATTGTGAGAGGGGGAAACTGTGAGATTGGGAAACCAAAGAACAATACAGATATTATGTGCCTCAAACTCAGCCTTGAGAGCCAGACATGTACGCGAGATAACACAGTTACATGCGCAAACTGAGACAAGCCAGAGGTGATGCCCATATTTGGCTTTGAGTAACATGGATGGAGTAGATTGGACAATGTATTAGAAATATGTTTAACTTTGATAGGTAGATTGTAAGCCAAGCCTCCAAAAGAGGGGCGGCAGTAAGGGATAAAACTATTGTACTGAAACTTGATCGGGGCTCTTCGTATCCACGGGTACGAGGAGTCCGCCTTTGCAAACGCGCTGAATAAAAGGGTTATCCTTATACTGAAGTCTTAGTCCTTTGTCTCCACAAATAATATCCCACAACAATGAACGCCAGTGTATACACAGTGGTTAGACTGCCAGACTAGGAACCGGGGAGAGCTGCATTCAAATGTCCACTAGGCCACAAGCTAAAGGAGTGACCTTGTAAATGAGCCTCACTCTCTCAGTCCAACCTACCTTGCAAGGTAGAGAGGATAAAAAGGAGGTGAGCTAGCCTTGTGTTCTGCCCTGATATCCTTGGTGGATGGATGGGAGATAGAAATGCAAGGAATCATTAGCCTGAAGTCTGGCTACTGCCAGCTTTATTTATTGCTGATTCAACTCAGGTGTTTCCCCTCCTTCTCCCCTAAATAAAAACACGGTCCATTGAGTGCAACCTCCCCCTTCTCCCCAGTGCTCTGTTTCCAAGCCTCTGCAGTGTTATCTTGCCAATAAATCCAATTACCCCCATTTAAAAGGAGGAAGGAAACTGCTGCATCGTAAATGGATCGTTCTCCTGCCTCCTGTATTTAAGCTCAAGGTCGGTCATATTGATCTTGGCGCCTCTTCTTATCCCTTTGAAAAGAAGGAGAGGGAGTTATTTTAAGTCGCCCCGATAGGCCAGAACAAATCTGAGGGTTGATAAAGAATTGCCCTGGCTGCATTTTCTTAAGAGCTGCAATTTCCAGGGAGTGGGAAGGGCAGGGAACAGCTTTTAGGGATATTAATGTCCTTTGTAAAAGGAGAGGGCGGGGAGGAGAGGTGAATAGAGTCTGATTCACCTGTGCAGAGGTTGTGATACCTTCTGAGGGTTTTTTTTGGGGGGGGCCTGCGTGTGTTAAACCTCCACACATAAACTTAGAGTGGGCTCAGTTGTTTCATATATTTATTTTGAAATAGATTTTATTAATGTTTATAGAGAAACATACAAGACTTAATATCTTTCCCCTTTTTTAAAAAAACCAAACCAATACTTTTATCTATATACAATAAAAACACGAAGGGGGGAGGGAAGAAAGAAAGAAAGAAAGAAAGAAAGAAAGAAAGAAAGAAAGAAAGAAAGAAAGAAAGAAAGAAAGAACGGAAGAACTCCAATTCTTCATCTAACTGCGAGAGGCTCAGTTGTTTTAAAACGAAACCCTTGCCCATCTGAACATAAAAAACACTGAAACAAGTATAGATCGTTGTTTAGAGGCTTACACAGATACCATATTCATATTTATTGTGCTTCTAAGGGTCTCCTAATAACTCTCGGCACCGCTAACCACAGCTCCCAGAATCCTTTGAGGGAAGCCATGACCGTTTAACAGTGCTTTGAATCTATGATGTGGATTTGGCCCTAGTCTCTGGCCTTTGGAGCTGTGTAACCCCATAACCTCCCACAGTGAGAGCCAAAGGCTTTTGTCTGAGGGTAGGAGCCGGGAGAGAAGAGTTTGGGCAACCCAGGATTTCCTCAGAAGGCAGATGCGCTATTTTGTGTGGATTCCGGCGGCCAGCATGGCACAGGATATAAGCTCTTCACAAAACCATCTGTTCAGCTGGGTCCCCTGTCACATGCGACGCCATCTGCCAAACCTGCCAGGCAGGGAGGCGGGGAAGGGAGGAGACACTATTTATATCCACCGCCAGCTCAAGGCAACAGCAGCAAATGGACAACGAGAAAAACTCAATGGGATACCCTTTTCACAATCCCACTAGCATCGATCTGCCCAATTTGGTAGCCTAGAACCACATAAATGTTTTCTGACATTTATTTTCCTCCACTTTCTTACACAGCAGGTTCCGCCATGCTGGCAACTTCTTAAGCATCAGCACCAAGGTGATCTGAGGCTCATTGGCAAATGCATTTGTTTGCATCTTGCTTTCATTGTACAGATTCCAATTTCACCTGAGGAAACCTTTATTGCATGGGTAGGCAAACTAAGGCCCAGTGGCCGGATCCAGCCCAATCGCCTTCTAAATCCGGCCCATGGATGGTCCAGGAATCAGCATGTTTTTACATGAGTAGAATGTGTCCTTTTATTTAAAATGCATCTCTGGGTTATTTGTGGGGCATAGAAATTTGTTGAAATATAGTCCGGCCCCCCACAAGGTCTGAGGGACAGTGGACCGGCCCCTTGCTGAAAAAGTTTGCTGACCCGTTATTGCAATGCTCCGTTTTAAACAAACAAACTTCCCTGCATCTTGAAATCTAGTCTGGCAGGGCAAAGCATTAGATCCAGCCCTTTTCCTTGACGTGCTAGCTTTCCACGTGCAGAAATGTGGAATTCAGTTATGTGATTCTGCACCTGTCCACACCTGCAAAACGAAGGGCTGTAATCCAAGGATGTCTGTGTCATTTGGTTCTTTGGAACAAGGAGGACAGCTTCCAGTGGACTCTTTTGATAGTGGGAAGAGCAGGGGCAAAAGTTTGCAATGAAAAGGAGGCATTCTGATCCTGTATTGGCAGTGGTAGCTGGTGCCTCTTGGAACCGATAGGGTGGAAAGCAGGGAGCCCAACAGCAGGTGGCGCCAGAGACAATGACAGGCAGCTCCAACTTATTCTAGTTCTGTCCCCATCCGCCTCCCTGGTGCGTTTTACAAGGGCAACATTGAGACTAAGGAAGAGTGCCTCCACCCTCTGGCCTGGATATCAGAAGGCAGGCAGGTGGGCGCTGGCTGAGGTAGGTGAAGCAGTGCCCTCTCAGCTTAATTGGTCCAGCATCTACTATGTACTGGGCAAACCCACATGGTATCCGACTGGCTACTGCTTCTGTGCTTGTCTTATCCTTGCAAGCAACTGTACCTGAAAAAGAGAGCCAAACATCTCTCCTGTAGGCCCCACATGTACTACCCATTCAAAACATCACCATGCCCCTTTAAACAGTCCTGGCTTCCTCCCAAAGAATCCTGGGAGCTGTAGTTCGTTAAGGGTGCTTAGAGTTGTTAGGAGACCTCTATTCCTCTCCCAGTGCTACCATTCCAGGGGTGTTTAACAGGCAACCGCTCTTCCCAAGGAACCTTGGAAATAGTAGTGCTGGGAGAGGAATAGGGGTCTCCTAGCAACGTTCAGGACCTTTAACTGACTACAGTTCCCAGGGTGCTTTGTGGGCAGAGGCGTAATGCTGCTTTAAAGCTTGGATGTATAAATCAACACAGACGGACTGGCGACCTGATCTTCATGCAAGAAACAACACACTGAGACATATACTTGTTTTTATTAACTTTTATTTGCTCCTGACAGAAGGTAATGGGAGCCACTGAGAATCGAGCCTGCTCCTTATTTGCATAGCTCCACCCTGAATTCCATTTCTTGGTCACGCCACACGGTGACAAAGAGATAGGATCCAGAAACTGATTTTTAATACATATTTAATTGTGTGTAAGCCACTTTGCGTGTTTGCTCCCAAAAGCATTCATAATAACGTGTGGGGGGTTTTTTTATTTTAAAAAATGACAAAAGAAATCAGCTGGGAACACGGCATATAGCCTTGGGCTAGTTATTCTCTATGGGGCACAGCTCCCATCTGTTAACATGGGGGGAACTAGCAGAAACGGTTTTTAAAACCATCTACACACATTGGTATTGCTGTAGAAATGCCGAACGACTAGGCACAGATTGTGCTAACCAAAAAAAGAGAAAACCACAACTACCATTCAAAGGTCCTCAAACGGATCTCCTACGATGAGATCTGGCAATTGCTTTTTTTTGGTGGTGGGGGGGGAAATCACCAACAAACCAAATTAAACATAATTTAACAGCTCGTTAACTAAAATGCCTTTACAGCTACTGTAAAAGAGACAACAGCAAAGTATTTGTTATCCTGTAAAACCGATGGAGTGGAAACCAGGGTGTGTGTGTGTGTGTGTGTAGGACAGAGCACAAAGGGATGGGCGACACTTAAGGCACAAGATAGTTAATACCAAAGCATGGCGACAACTGGGGTGTTACAGAAGCGGCAAGCGAGAAGGGCTGAGAGCCAAACAGTTGACAACAGTTAGAGGACCACAGTGATGGGATGTGCCTTTACCAAAGGACAGCTTCGGTGCATTGGTGACAGGGGAAATCACCCACTGAAGTCAATTTTACATCATGCTTATTAAAGGTTCTCCTCACTCCGGTGATGGTGACTGGTGTCCGTCGGGCTGAAATGCAGGAGGACAACAGTAGGGGGAGCCAAAGGCAATGGCAGGCAAGTTTTGCCCCATCTTCCTCCCTGGTGCGTTTTACAAGGGGTAAGAGGAAGGCCGCCAGCCAGGGACTGATTGTAAGAAGGCAGGGAGGTGGGAACGGCCTAGCGGAGGGCAGCCAGGGGTTAGTAGGGCCAGCATCCACTACACTTCACGTTTCCACTTTTCAGACTCCAGGGCCTTTAAATGAGCCCTGCCCTTCCTCCTCAAGGCCAGACAAGGACGGGGAACCGAACCCACAACCTCGTGCTCCACCGACTGAGCTATCCCAATGGGAACCAAGTCAGGCTCCACGCCTATTTAGCCACCAAACCAGTTTTAGGGGTCTGCTCCTTGCCAAGAAAGCCCCAAATAACTCTGGAGCTGATTACCTGAAAAATTACCTTCTTCACTGCCTGGTAAGGGCCCTACTAATGAAGTCCAGTTATTTATCGCCACAGCCTGATGCTTAGTTGAAAGCGGGCACAGGAGGAGGGCTTCTTCACTGGTGGCGCATACCTGGGAGGTCCCCCAACTTGGCCCAATAGAGATTTCTAGGGTCCACCCTGTTCTTCCAATTACCAATTGTTTTAACTGATTTTAATACTGTATTTCCGTATTGTTGCGACCTGCAGAAGGACCTTACGGTGGGTAGATAGATAAAGAAACATATCGGTTGGTGTGTGGCGCTAGTCCAACAATATCTGGAGGGCCACAGGTTTCCTATCCTTGCCCTAGACCATTTAATAGAACAGGAGCGCTGGAAGAGACACCGAAGGACATCTAGTCCAACCCCTGGCGATGCAGGACTTTCAACTACAACAGGCAGAAAATTCACACACGTTACTGCCACCCAAACAAGGAAATCTGATCAAATGAGCATCTATGCTCCCCATTTCACCACTGTGTTACGTTTTCCCATCACAGAAACAGAAAACGATATCTAAGCACCTGAGCGAGATGAAGGTTTTTCCTCCCTTGAAACCAATCCAGAGAAAATTCAGCAAACAGAGCAACAGAACCGTTGACCAATCTTATTTTAAGCAGGTGTGGGAAACCTCTGGCTCGCCAGGTGTCTCTGAACTACAACTCCCATCTTCCCTGGCTATGGCCACACTTGCAAGGGAGGATGGGAGCTTTAGTCCAGCAATGTCTGTAGGGCCACAAGTTCCCCACATCTGCTTTAATGCAAAGTCTGACCTCAGGGACAGTCAACCTGGTGCCCTCTGACTGATGTTGGGCTACAACTCCCATCAGCCCCTGCAAACATGGTCAACAGCCAGGGATGGTGGGAATTGTAGTTCAGCGACACCCGGAGGGCCCAAGCCAGCAGATGATGCAACCTAAAACTCAGGGACATCCAGAAGTCATCATCTTAGCCACCCTTAGTCTAACTCATATATGCTTCTAAAATCCTTTTGAAACCTGAATTTAATCTCTGGGAAACTCTAGTTTCAAGGAAGCCTCCATCTCCCTCTAAAGTTATTTGAGAACAGTTAGACACGGAACGATGTTTGACAACAATTTGAAACGAATGATTTCAAATTCAATTTTTCCCACATATAAAACCTGAAAACCACTTCCCCCCCTTCTTTTTAAAAAGAATCTACTTCTTTGTGCTGAAGGTCAAAGGTTTGGGGACATACCTAGAGCCACCCACATATGTGCTCATTGCTACACGCTGTCCCCCGTCTAAGCAGGTGTTGGATTACGACAGCATAGAAAAAGTTACTTCGAGGTTGTTTTTTTAAAACACAGCATTTTCAAAACTTCAAAAATTCAGAGGGCAGATTCTCACATTTGAGTTCTGGGGTTTTCTGCTTCAAGAATTCAGCTCAACTCTTGGGGAAGAGAGGTGCCTGGTTCTCCTTACTTGAGGCATCAGTTCCATCTACGGTCCAGATGCAGGCTAACAAGTCCCAGACATGATGGATAAGAAGATGCATATTCTGGACTGGTCCAGGTGTGTCTCTAAGCTAAAGCTGATGCAATGGAGGCAATCCTACTTTGCTTCAACAGGACCAGGTGCCGTGGAGAGATGCTTCTATACTTTTTCTGAAGGTGTCCAACTTCCCCAACCAGCTGGTGGAGGGAACCGCTGCTTAGCTCGGAGAAGTGGACTCTGCACACGCTCAGGGGCACTTTGCACACTTATTCCTGCACTTCCTACACCACCCGAGCTTTGGCATTCAGAACAGACTTCTGAACAAGGAAGAAACAGAGGCTGCATACACAAAGTGCCTTTGAAGCATACCCCACTCCAAGAAACCTGGGAACTGCAGTTTACCCTGCACAGCACTACAATTCCCAGCACCCAGAACAAACTACAGTTCCCAGGATTCTTTGGGGACGGGGGAAATGTATGCACAGCCAGAGGTTGCTTTGTTCAATCACAGCTGCTCCCAGCATCATCTTCAGCTAGCCCTTATATTTCTGCTCACCCACCCAGGGATTCCCTTTGGTCCTAGCTTTCCCTCCTGCTCCCAGAGCAGACACTAGTCTCTTTCCTAATAGCCAGCAGCCCCACAGACATGGTCCCTATCCCTGGGATCTCCAAGACTGGAGGCATTTTGCACCGATTCTCACCAAAAAGGGCTGCTCCAAAAAAAATGGAGATGCCTCTTTAAAATACAACATCTGTACGCTGTGCAGGCAGGCAAGGTGAGTGAAGTCAGTGAGGGGTTAACAGAGCATGTGGGACTTTACCTGCAAATTTCTCAAAGAACCAGAAAAGGCAGTGAATGGGGAACTCACACCACTGAAAGCAGGGCAACCTGGAGCAAGTGGACTTCCTATTAGGTGGTGACTGACCCACAATCCAAAAATCCAAGTCAAGTCGTCACTTGGTGGTGCAGTTGTCACGTGATGTGCACAGGTGTGGAGATGAGCCCTGTGTGAGGGCTTCCCCCAGAGGTCTCTAGCCAGAGAGGACCAGAAGCACTGTTTCATAAAGTAGGGGAGCCCCCCTCTCTCCTTGCCCCCCCAACAGAAAGGGTAGGTCCAGCGCAGTCTACCATCACCCTCATAACCACTTCACAAATCTTAGGGTGCTTCCAGACCGTTGCTCTCTTTGAGCGGGGTCCAATCACAAACCAGCAAATTCAGGTTCTAGAAATGCAGGAAGCTGACTCTTGGTCCATATAACCCAGTATTGGCAACACCAACCGGCAGCAGCAACACAGGGTTTTAGACACAGGAGACATTCCCAGCCCTTCCTGGAGACATCGGGGATTGAACCTGGGACCTTCTGCATGCAAAGCAGACGCTCTATCATTGAGCTACCTACCACCTGGCCAATTATAGTGGGGAGGTCTTGCGCAGCAAACCTGCTTCCCCCAAAGACTGGAGTTTTTGCAATAAGGAAAGTAACAGTGAAAACGCACTGGAAGGGCAACACTTCCTTTGAGGAGGTGTCTAACCACCCTGCAAACAAATCAGGATGAATGCAACATAAACAGTTAATCTAGAAGGGCCCCATGTCGATTCATCCTATGAGTTTTCATTGTTTAAATGGTCAGCCAATTAAATTTGCATAAATATGCCCAGGAAATATGCCCAGCAGTGAAAGTGGGGGGAGGGGAGGGGAGAGAAAGAATGTCATGTCTCTTGTTGGAAGAAGCATCTCCGGATGTGTGAAAAGAGGGGGAATATTAGAAATTAACTTAAATATATCTATTTTTTAAAGTGTGGCATTAATCCAAAGAAGGCACCCTTTTAACTGAGCTAAAAGGATTTTGAAAAGAAGTGCTTCCCCAATCAGGCCAAGACCCTTTGCAGCCCTAATTTGCAACGGGATCCGCTCGCCAGTTAAAGTCCAGACTTGCTCCCAAGTAAATGTGACCGGGGATCCCACCTGCACTGCCCCTTCCTCCTGGGCAGGCTTACTC
>JAXCMG010000100.1:4869124-4879602 GCA_034642415.1 Podarcis siculus
ACAGGTCCCCCATCCGATTTGAAACCAGTATGAAAGGGGGGTGGGCTTCCGACGCTACACCCCGTTATGGCTTACTCCCGTGATTACATAAAGTAATTCGGAGCAGGGATCATAGCTGTGCGTCCTCGGCACGATGCGCACGCTCAAAGGTTGCTCGCTGGGGCTCTCTTCCCCCGTCCACCCGAGGGCAGCCAGGGTCTCACTGCGCGCTCCTCGGGGCTTAACCCGCCTCAGTTTCCCCTCTTGGCGGCGGGCGCGGCGGGGGGCGTGAGGTTCTCGGTGAGATAGGCGACCAGGAGGCAAATGAAGACGAGCATGACGCAGATGGAGCCCCCGACGGCCGTCATGGCGACCACGATCTCCCGCATGCCGGCCGGCTCCACGGTGAACTCCACGCATTCCGGAGGCCACCGGGGAGGAGGAGCAGAATCAGGATCGGTGCCGTTGGCGGCGGCGGAGAAGAGGGGCTGCAAGCAGAGGCGGTAGCGGACGCTGCCGTGCGCGTCCTGCAGCAGGTAGTCGCGGCAAGCGGCGCCCAGCTGGACGCGGTCGCACTGGAAACGCGTGTAGGCGCCTTCCCACGAGCACGAGAGCGAGAAGCCGCGCAGCAGGCCGATCTCGGCCGAGGAGGTGGGAGCTTCGGCTCCCTCGTCGTCGCCGTCTTCTTCCCCCTCGGCCAGCAGGGGAGGCCAGCCCCACTGCAGGAGGACGCTGCCGTTGAGGAGCACGTTGGCCAGCAGGGCGCGCCCGGGCGAGCGGTGCGCTTTGCAGCTCCGCGGCGCGCACTGGAAGCCCCGCGCCCGGCTGCGGAAACACAGGCGCCCGCCCGGCGCCCCCGAGGCTCCTCCGCCGCCGTCGGGGCCTTCGCTCAGCACCTTGTACGGGCACCACGGGTCTCCCTCCGCACCCGCGTCCTCGGCGCCTCCGGGCGGCGGGTCCCGGTGCGCGCCGCGCGCCTCCGAGGCTCCCCAAGCCGCCGGGACGCCTCCCGGCCGCGGCGCCCGGCCCAGGCCGAGCAGGGCGAGCAGCAGGAGCCGGAGAAGCATGGCTGGCGCCGGGGCATGGAGGAGCAGGAGCAGGTGCAGCGCGGGGGAAAGGGCTTTCCCGGGCCGGGATCCGGCGCGCTCTAGCGGGGCTTGGGCGCAAAGGGAAGCCCCGGCCGGAGGCAGGCCGAGGCGGGACCCCGGCGACCTCGGCTTTCCCGGGCAAACGGCAGGGACATTTTCAAAGTGCCAACTTGAAGAGGGCGAGGCGGCGGCGCTGGAGCCGGCGGTGGCGCCTCCTTTCGGGTGGGATCCGGGAGGTTCGGGCGCCGCCCAGCGGCCCTCCTCCTCGCGGCGGCGCGGTTAACTCTCGCTGGGTCTGGGAGGTGGAATCGGAGAGAGGAGGGAGTGCGCGTGGGAACTATTAAAAGTGCGTTTTGTATAGAGGCAGTGTGGTGTAGTAGGTAGAGCGCCACCCCTGCGAGACCTGGGTTCGAATCCGGCCTTGGCTCTGAAGCGTTGGGCCAGCCCCTCGCTCTCTGCTTAACCTGCCTCACAGAGTTGTTGCTGGGAACGCCACGCAGCTTGTTGTGGTTTAGTCGTGTCCGACTCTTCGTGACCCCATGGACCAGAGCATGCCAGGCACTCCTGTCTTCCACTGCCTCCCGCAGTTTGGTCAAACTCATGCTGGTAGCTTGGAGAACACTGTCCAACCATCTCGTCCTCTGTCGTCCCTTTCTCCTTGTGCCCTCCATCTTTCCCAACATCAGGGTCTTTTCCAGGGAGTCTTCTCTTCTCATGAGGTGGCCAAAGTATTGGAGCCTCAGCTTTAGGATCTGTCCTTCCAGTGAGCACTCAGGGTTGATTTCCTTAAGAATGGATGGGTTTGATCTTTTTGCAGTCCATGGGACTCTCAAGAGTCTCCTGCAGCACCATAATTCAAAAGCATCAATTTTTCGGTGATCAGCCTTCTTTGTGGTCCAGCTCTCACTTCCATACATCACTACAGTGGTACCTCGGGTTACAGACGCTTCAGGTTACAGACTCCACTAACCCAGAAATAGTTAAGAACTTTGCTTCAGGATGAGAACAGAAATTGTGCTCCGGTGGCGTGGTGGCAGTGGGAGGCCTCATTAGCTAAAGTGGTGCTTCAGGTTAAGAACAGTTTCAGGTTAAGAACGGACCTCCAGAATGAATTAAGTTCTTAACCCAAGGTACCACTGTACTGGGAAAACCATAGCTTTAACTATACGGACCTTTGTCGGCAAGGTGATGTCTCTGCTTTTCTGCAAAGTCAGTGAGGTCATATCCAGAGCTGGTTCCAGAGTAGAGCTGCTGAAGCTGATTTGATTTATGTCACAGAATCAATCAATCAATCAATCAATCAATCACATGATGGGGCGCAAACACACCTTTTGAATGACAATGCCCATGAACTTGGGATGGGGGGGAGCGTCCCCCTGAAATATTTCAGGGAGTGAGTTAAGAGACCTTGACCCCTAGGAGTTGGCTTCTATGCAAGGTTTATATATCCCCCGCAGAACACTACAACTTCGGGACTTCTTATGAAACTGAATGTCGACAGACAAAAAAGAAAGCGCTTATTCACCGAGTGTGTAGTTTAACCTGTGGAACTCACTCCCACAGGAAGCTGTGTCGGCCGCCAACTTGGATGGCTTTAAAAGAGGAATAGACCAGTTCATGGAGAAGGCAGCAATTCTTCTGAATACCGGCTGCTGGAAACCGCAGGAGGGGAGAAGGCCTTGTGGTCAGATCCTGCTTGCAGGCTTCCCAGAGGCTTCTGGTTGGGCACTTGAGAATAGGATGTTGGACTACATCATTTGGCCTGATCCAGTAGGCTCTTCTTAGGTTCCTATCCACTCCTATAGGGGTCTTGTCAACCTGGGAAGGGAGCCCATCTAGGAAATACATTTGGGAGAAGGATCAGGCTAAGGAGCGAACCCTCTCCAAATCTGGAGTCCTTAACACAGTTGGATGTTGCCTTGTATGCCTCCTTCTGGCAACTCCTGCAGCCAAGCTGGTGCCAAATGTATTGCTCTGCTTTCCTTTGGACCACATCAAAAAGGCCAAGAATGGGGTCTTGTCTTCTGGGCAGCCCAGGACTCCATACACACTGCCCTGGCTTGCATCTCAAGGAAGTCACTTTGGTGCTGCTAACACAGCGGTTTGACTTCACCCCCGGAGTGTCAGGAGTTCAGCCTACACTCGAGTAGGACCCTGGCAGAGACACATGCCCAACGGGCATGTTCCCTCCCTCCTGGTCGATCGTTCGGGAGCTTCAAAAGCTTGCTTCAGCCTGAACATCACAGCGACCGATGCCAACCCACACTGGCACACTTAGGGATCTGCAGAGTTTGTGCAACTTGCGTGACAGACCTCAGCAACTCAGCATATTGGCTAATCTACTTTATTTACATATAAACACACACAGAGCACTGCAACATGGCTCCCTCTCTCTCTAGCTTCAGACAACAAAAAGAAAAAGAAATCATTCTCCATTCTCAAGACAGAAAGATGCCAGCAACAACATCTGCTCCTAGGGTGAGGACGCCTGAAGGGTTTTCAAATCCACCATGTCTTACCATAACATTAAAATCATCTTTCTGCTACCAGCTCCATTCTAGTTGCATAAATGGGGTTTGGGGGGGGGGGCGAAGGGGAATGTAATGCATTTGGAAGGCCTTGTTGTGTGTCTAGCAAGGGCTGCGTTTGGCTTGCCAGGTCACAGTCTGAACAGAGTCGTTTCCCCCTCTTGCTTCCTATTCCTATTTAATGCCCATTTAGAGAGGGACAGAATTCAGCAGCAGCAGAAGAAAAAGAAATTGCCCAAGCAAAACATCGCACCTTGGAGTGGCTGCTTTGACAAATGTCTGTGCTTCCCTTCCAACCGCCTCTTGGCTGCTCCGGGTGACCTGCTCCGCCCAGGGAACATCGAGCTCCCTGCAAAAAGGCTCATTAATAAAAGATCGCTGGGGACACGGGGCCGTCTCGCTTGCAAATGAAGCCAAATTTAGAATACAATCTGTCTAATGGCCCACAGCAGATTTGCTGGGTCAAGCCAAGAGTTCGTGCAGCAGGGTGTTTCCTGCCCCCCCCCCACTGAAACTGCTCAAAAGAGAGGGATCGTGGTTCAAATGGCTGGATACGTGCATGGCATGCAGAAGGCACCTGCTTGAATCCTTGGCGTCGCCTGCTGAAACGCTGGCAGGGAATGGAAAAAAAAAACACACTCTCCCTGAGGTCCAGAGTAGACTGGATGTGGCCCTCGATATTTCTCCATCTGTCTCTCCAAGCTCTTCTCCAGGTCATGACCCTTCCCAGCCCTGCTTTGCACGCAAAGTATTTTATTTTATTTTTAAATCTGGCTGCAGTGTCTCCTTGAACTCTGATAATGCCTCTTGCATTTCTGGATGGAGACTAGAGAAGGGGCAAGGGATGGAGCTCAGTAGTAGAGCACCTGTCTTGCACACAGAAGACCTCGGGGTCAATCCCTGGGACCTCCAAATAACGCGGGGAGAGACTCCTGCCTGAAAGTCTGGAGAGCTGCTGCCAGTTGGTGTAGGCACATTCTACTCATGTAAAAACACGCTGATTCCCGGACCGTCTGCAGGTCGGATTTAGAAGGTGATTGGGCTGGATCCAGCCCCCAGGCCTTAGTTTGCCTACCCATGGTGTAGGTGGTGAGACTAAGGAGGAGCAAGCTGGCAGGCAAAGCCATTCTCTGGACTGGTCCTAAACAAGAAGGCAAGCTGGTGGGAGTTGGATGAGGGCAGACCAAGGTTGATGGGTCACTGCCCCCTTCACCCCGGTGGACCAGCCTCCGCTGTGCACGGCTGCTTTGGAATTTAAAAAGGTGCCTCAGACGAAGTCAGGCTATTGGCCCATCCAGCCCAGCATTGTCCAATCCAGGGTTAAGGAATCTTTGCCAGCATTTCCTTTTAGCCAAACTCCCAAGGGCCACATGCCAGCATTGGGCAGAGCAAGGAATGCAAATGTTATCTTGGCACACTAGGCTGGTTTCTTTTTTTTTTTTTTTCACTAGGCTGGTTTCTATAGACATACAAGCACATAGGAGCTTTATACTGTGCCAGAACACAGGGCTATCTAACTCAGTACCACCTACACCAGGGGTAGGCAAACTAAGGCCCAGGGGCCGGATCCGGCCCAGTCACCTTCTCAATACAGCCCACGGACGGCCCGGGAAGCAGTGTGTTTTTAAATGAGTAGAAGGTGTCCTTTCATTTAAAATGCATCTCTGGGTTATTTGTGTGGCCCACCTGGGGTTTTTACATGAGTAGAATGTGTGCTTTTATTTGTTTGTTTGTTTGTTTGTTTGTTTGTTTTTAGAACGATTGGAAGCTTTTTACACAAGACTTTATTGGATAATACATGATGTTGAATAAATAGCTGGTGCTTTTAATTGTTATTATCTTTTTCTTTTCTTGTTACTTTTAATTTTTTTGTAATTTTTGATGTGGAGAATTTCCCCCCTTTTCTTTTTCTTCTTTTCTGTACTTAACTTTGTTGTACTTAACCTTTATTTTAAACCAATAAAGATGTATTTATTTATTTTTAAAAAAGAATGTGTGCTTTTATTTAAAATGCATCTCTGGGTTATTTGTGGGGCATAGGAATTCATTCACCCCCCCCAATATAGTCCAGCCCCCCACAAGGTCTGAGGGACAGTGGACCGGCCCCCTGCTGAAAAACTTTGCTGACCCCTGTCCTACACCTTGGAGAACTTAGCAGGGAGGCGGATGGAGACACAACTATTGTTTCTTGACTCTGCCTCCTGTTGGCTCCAGCTCCGCCCACCGTTTGGGCTCCCAACATTCCGCTCGGCCAGCTGCAAAGGGCACCAGCTCCCCAGCACTTAGGGTGAAATTGCCAGTGGCTAAGGAGGCACAAGATAGCTTTTTTAAATGCAACCAGTTTGATCTGGAAATCGGTGATGTTCCAGAGCTGTTCTTCACTGCATTGCAGGGGGTTGGACTGGATGACCCTTGGGGGAAGAATGGATAAACAAGGTGATGGTGGATTATGTTAGAATTGGCAAAATTAACAGGTAAACGAAGAGAACCTAATGACAAAGGTTTTGTGGAAGAGTGGAAACCATTTTCAGATTATTTAAAGAAATATTTGATGATGAAAACATGAATAGGATTTGAACGATGAGCAACAGAAGGGATTAAAGATTACAGTACAGTAGTTTTGTTAAGGTTTAAGACATAGAAGACTGGGTGCAGCAGAGGGAGAGAAACAGAAATACCATGGAAAAGAGGGTGGGAAGTAAAAAGGGGAAAAAAGGGTTTTTTATGCATTGAAATGTATGTGTGGAATTTTGGAAAACTTCAGAAAAACCCCGACCTTGGAGTAACACACTATGATTCGATGGGGGAAGACTGTTCCTGAATTGCACACCTGCCAGAGGCTCCTTTTGCTTCTTCCTTTGTGCAAAAACCTCTCTTCTGATGCCCATTTTAAACTTGTCTGTGCTCTAGCCCCAGAGCGGGGAAGCTTTTTCAGCCTGGGGGCCATGCTGCCACATGCGCAACCTCAAATCTATGCTTCCAGGTGTCATAAGAAAGCTGCAGAGATAGTGCAGGATAGTGCGCACCCCGGAAATGATCTCTTTCAGCTTCTGCCTTCTGGAAGAAGGTACAGGGCTATAAAGACTATCACTAGCCGCCTGAAAAACAGTTTCTATCCAAATGCAATTTTGGTTTTAAACGCAGTGTAAGGTAGTCTCTGGGATGCGGGTGGTGCTGTGGGTTAAACCACAGAGCCTAGGACTTGCCGATCAGAAGGTCGGCAGTTCAAATCCCTGCGACGGGGTGAGCTCCCGTTGCTCGGTCCCTGCTCCTGCCCACATAGCAGTTCAAAAGCACGTCAAAGTGCAAGTAGATAAATAGGTACCACTCCAGCTGGAAGGTAAACGGCGTTTCCGTGCGCTGCTCTGGTTCGCCAGAAGCGGCTTAGTCATGCTGGCCACATGACCCGGAAGCTGTATGCCGGTTCCCTCAGCCAGTAAAGTGAGATGAGTGCCGCAACCCCAGAGTTGGCCACTACTGGACCTAATAGTCAGGGGTCCCTTTACCTTTAAGGTAGTCTCTATGGGAGTATATTGTATTTAATTATGGGGTATCAGAGTTTTTAGGGGATTAACCAGGCTGGGATAGCAGGTGTGCTGGTTTTTGAATGTCTGGGGTAGATTTTTCAATTTCGTTGTTCTGTATGGGACAATGACAATAAAGATTATCGCATCGCATTGCATCGCATCGTATCATCGTATGTATCAAGGACCACCTGGCAAAGGTTGGCAGGGCCAGAAGGAAAAGTGGGTGGAACAACTGACAGGACACTAACTCTGTCTGTAGAGTAGGCTGCATTCCAGCTGTGGCAAATTCTGAAGTTCCTGTACTCCATCCAGGGAAGGCCTTATCGCCATTCAAGGACACTTCCAGATAAGGAGCTGTGCCAGCGCGGAAGAAGGCCTGCGAAGAAAGGATGTCACTTGGGGAGGAATGCTGCTTGCAGAGAGTCCTGCGGGGGCCAGTTGACCGGCCTGGAGGGCCACATTAGGCCTGCGGTCCTTGGGTATCTCACCCCTGCCTGAGCAGACCCTGCTCAAGATTGCTCTCTGCTGAGATGTGCTGGACTCATCAAAGCAAGATCGCAAAACATCCTGCAGAAAACTAAGGGTTATGGGTTATTGCTTTTCTGTTTCTTCCCTCCGGGTAAGAGAAAAGGCTAATTAGATTAGAGGTACTGTTCCATCCCATTTTTAGAAAGGACACTGCCGCTGATATTTTTAAAGAAGGGACAGAGAACCGCAAATGGTGACAAATAGATAATAATTGGCAGTGTTGGAAAGCGAAAGGGGGGGGGGTAGCATCACGCCCATCTTTGACTCTGCTGCTCTGTTCCCAGCACAAACCTCAGCGTCCAAGAGGGCAAAGTCACCAAAAACAAAGGAAACTCACCATCTCAAAGAGAAGACAAAAAAGGTGCTAATTTGCACATGCTGATTTATAGGCCCAGGTGCAATATATTTTGGACAGTCGTTTGGCTATGAGTTTGGATGCCTCTTAAAATGCCATAACCACATTTTACATGATGGCTCCAGGGATCAAGGAGGAGGGGTTTTGTTGATGTTTGGAATAATTGCAATCATTTTAAAAGGAGAAATGATACATCTCATCATGGTGGGAGAAACCAGGTGGCTTGGGCACCTATTTCAGTCCAAAATAAGGCACCAGGTTGAAGAGGACTGGTCTACGCAGACTGGCAACCGCACTCTAAGATTCCAGACATGTCTCGCTCAGCCTGAGCTGGGGTTGAACCCAGGTCTTTCTGCATACAAAGCAGATCTGAGGGGCTCTGGGCTCCCCATGCCTGCTGTAACTGGGGAATGAACCAAGGACTTTCCACAGATGAGGCTTGGGGTCTCCCGTTGACCTCTGACTGTTCCCCGTGGTCCCATCCATTAATATGAAAGTTATTACGTTTTCCTCCTACTTTCCTTTGAGAAGTGCTCAGAGTGGTGTATGTACTGAATTCCCCTGTAAGATAGGCTACAACCACCCTGTAAGATAGGCTAGCAGAGAGATGGTAACTAAGTTGAAGGTCACATGGTGAAGTTCATGCCTGAGGAGGGAGTTGGTCCGCCCTACCACCTGCTAGGCCACGGCTGTGTCCATTGCCCAAGAGCTAAGCATATTTATTATTCCATGAATTATCCCAGCCTTTTTTCCGCCAGAGAGCTGAAGTTCACCTGCATGGTTCACCTGCCTCCCCATTTGATCCACACAAAAACCTTGCAAGGTAGGATCGGCTGGGGGAATGTGACTGGCCCAAGGTCACACACCCAATGAGTTTGGGGGATTTGAAGCCTGGTCCTGCCAGGACTTAGTCTGACGCTAACCACTACACCATGCTGACTTTTGCTGAGCTGAGCTTCTAAAATAGCAACATGTGGAGGCTTGGAACCTACAGCAGGGGTGTCAAAGCCACAACCCACGGGCCAAAATAGGCCTACTGAGCCATTTTTTGTGGCCTGCCTAGGACTTGCCGATCAGAAGGTTGGCGGTTCGAATCCCCATGACGGGCTAAGCTCCCGTTGCTCGGTCCCGGCGCCTGCCCACATAGCAGTTCAAAAGCACGTCAAAGTGCAAGTAGATAAATAGGTACTGCTCCGGCAGGAAGGTAAACGGCGTTTCCGTGCACTGCTCTGGTTCGCCAGAAGCAGCTTAGTCATGCTGGCCACATGACCCGGAAGCTGTATGCCGGCTCCCTCGGCCAATAAAGCGAGATGAGCGCCGCAACCCCAGAGTCGGTCACGACTGGACCTAATGCTCAGGGGTCCCTTTACATTTACCTAGTCCCCAGAAGATTTTTCCCTGACAGCTTGTGTGTCAGGCCAAATTATTGCCACTGAGTACAGCTCGGAATGATCCGGAAACAGGAAGGAGTGTTCCTTTCTGTGCCAATGGCAACTTGCCACCTCTGCAAAAGCCCAAACTTCTTCAGATAGTGTTAGGCACCTGCTGTTTACCGACGTACTTGTACTAAGGCTTTTAAAAAAACAGATCAGCTGCCTAATTAATTAACCGTCGGAAAAAGATTTTTTTTTGAAAAAATCCCTAAGCCCCAGGGTCACAATTTCATAAAAAAGCTGGCATTCGGCAGTTCACTCAAAAATGGTCCCCAGCAGTTGCAAATGCTCCTCTGAAAGCTTTGGCGGTCGAAACAGGAGGCTTTTTATCACAGGACAAAAAATCAGCCCTCCACAACTTAACCGGCGGAAAAAGATTTTTTTAAAAGAATCCCTAAGCCCAAGGGTGACAATTTCAGCAAAAGTCTGACTTTCGGCAATTCACTCAAAAATGGTGCCAAAGGGTTGCAAATGCTCCTCTGAAAGCTTTGGTGGTCGAAACAGAAGGCTTTTTATCACAGGACAAGAAATCAGCCCTGCACAACTTAAGCGGCAGAAAAAGTTTTTTTTAAAAAAATCCCTAAGCCCCGGGGTCACAATTTCAGCAAAAGTCTGATTTTCGGCAATTCACTCAAAAATGGCCCCCAACGGTTGCAAATGCTCCCCGAAAAGGTTTGACGGTCGAAACAGAAGGCTTTTTATCACAGGACAAGAAATCACCCCTCGGCAACTTTACCGGCGGAGAAAGATTTTTTTTAAAAAAATCCCTAAGCCCTGGGGACACAATTTCAGCAAAAGTCTGACTTTCGGCAATTCACTCAAAAATGGTCCCCAACGGTTGCAAATGCTCCCATGAAAGGTTTGGCGGTCGAAACAGAAGGCTTTTTATCACAGGACAAGAAATCAGCCCTCCACAATTAAAGCAGCAGAAAAAGTTTTTTTTTAAAAAAAATCCCTAAACCCCGGGGTCACATTTTCAGCAAAAATCTGACTTTCGGCAATTCACTCAAAAATGGTCCCCAAAGGTTGCAAATGCTCCC
>JAXCMG010000101.1:0-17998 GCA_034642415.1 Podarcis siculus
CTGAAAGGTTTTTCGGTGGAAACAGATGGGTTTTTATCATCGGAAACAAAATTAGCCGTCGACGTCGGAACAACTTTTTTTTTCCAAAAAATCCCTCCAGCAACATCAACAAGAAAAACAACAACAAACCCACCAACGACGACAACAATGTTACTGAGATTGCCAGAAAGAAAGAAAAAAGTGCACCTGAGACAAGACGAGCCAGGAACCAACCCCCCAAAAAGGAGCCCTGTACAGGGATACTTGTGGTGTTTGTTTTATTAGGCTTTTAGATTTATTAGAACTTGCAAGCTGCCCATAGGGGGATGGGGCAACCCAGTACAAATAATAAAATTATTATCAATTATTATTGTGCCCCCCCCATTCTCCTTCCCTTGAGGGGGCCCCGTCCACCCCCATGTGGGCAGGCAGCTCTGCAATCCAGGCCCTGTCCTGAAAAGCCCAAATTTATTTATTTTATATAAATTTATGTACTTGGATTTCAAACAATCATGAAGCAACCAGAAAAGAGAATTTTAATACATATATATAAATTTATTTAATTTTCTAATTTTCAAACGATCCTCAAGAAAAGCCCCGATTTATTATTTGGGACATGCTCTGGGAGCCCACAAACCACATTAGATGGCCTTTGCACCTCCCTTTCGGCTCAAGAGGAGACGTGAGGACGTTGCATAGGCTGCTTCTGCAAGGAATGCAGATAAACTGCCTCTGGCATTGGAGGCTCCATCAAGGAGTAGCCCAAGTAGACCTGACCAAGGATCTCTGCCGAATGGGGACCAAGGAAGCCATGGACAGGGACCCCCTTTTCCCGAGAGAGGGCAGAGGGAATGTGTTGGAGTCTGGACAGACGATGTGGTCAGCAGCCCAGGTGAGGGCCCCCCCCAAAAAGGGCACAGGTGATTCTGCGGCAAAGGCCCCGAAGGCATGAAACGGGCCCTTCTCCATGGGAACAAACAGGGAGGGGAAAGAGGAGTACCTATCTATCTATCATCTATCTATCTATCTATCTATCTATCTATCTATCTATCATCTATCTATCTATCTATCTATCTATCTATCTATCTATCTATCGGTGAGCCCATACCAGTGTCTATATATCTATGTATTGGTCTGTATATGTGTAGGTGTGTCTCTGTGTGTGTTCCTATCTCTGCACCGGGTATATGTGTGTGTATATTTGTGTGTGTGTGTGTGTGTGTTTACATCCGTGTGCATCTGTTTGTACGTCTATACAGTGGCCGGCCCCCACTTTGGGGGCTTCTGTTCCACAACAGATCACCATCCTTTAAAAAAAAAAAAGAAAGAAATAGCATATCTGATCTGGATAAAAGGACTGTGCTGACTTTTCTGGCTGTCCAAGTTCCTTGGGGCAAAGAAACATGCCTAATACCCAGTGCCTTTTTTCGGGGGGGGGGGGGCGGTACACATACCCCTAAACATTTTGTGAATCTTTGGACTTTTGCCCACTTACTGTATTTACTGTTCCCGATTTGAAGTATAAAATGGCGATTTTCTTGAGTCAAAATGAGAGTAATCTGTAAACATTTTTTAAAGGAAAAAAAGCACTGCTGATGTCTATAGTTTCTGCACCTGCCTTGTAAGGGGTTGAACTAGATCAGGCATCTCCAACCAGCGCCCCTCCAGATGTTTTCGCCTACAACTCCCATGATCCCTAGCTAACAGGACCAATGGTCAGGGATGATGGGAATTGTAGTCCAAAACATCTGGAGGGCAGAAGGCTGCCCCGTGACTCATCCCAACCATACTATCATTCTTTCCCCTGGTTTTTCTTGCAACATCCTCGCCAGGTCCTTTTCTGGAGATGAGATGGGGGAAGAACGGAAGCTCTTCCACCGAGGCAGCTCCTGCGCTAGTGACTCTCCAGCTTTGGGATGGGCGAAAGAGGCTGGCCGGCGCCATCTTAGCAGAGGCACAAGGGGCAGGCGGAAGCGGAAACGGCGCTGCCGCCATGCTGGGCCCGAGGGCGCCATCTTAGGAGAGGCACAAAGGGCGGCAGGAAACGGAAACGGCCTGGGCCCGAAGGCGCCATCTTAGGAGAGGCAAAAGGGCGGCCAGAAGCGGAAATGGCCTGAGCCCGAAGGCGCCATCTTAGAAGAGGCACAAAGGACGGCTGGAAGCGGAAATGGTGCTGCCGCCATGCTGGGCCCGAAGGCGCCATCTTAGGAGAGGCACAAAGGACGGCCGGAAGCGAAAATGGTGCTGCCGCCATCCTGGGCCTGAAGGCGCCATCTTAGGAGAGGCACAAAGGGCGGCCAGAAGCGGAAATGGTGCTGCCGCCATCCTGGGCCCGAAGGCGCCATCTTAGGAGAGGCACAAACGGCAGCCGGAAGCGGAAATGGCCTGAGCCCGAAGGCGCCATCTTAGGAGAGGCAAGGAAGGCGGAGGGAGGCGGCGTCTGCCTCTCTCCTCAGCAAGTGCTGCCTCCTTGGCTCTTCTGAGCTCTCTTCGCAGGGAAGGGTGCCAGTCCCGGGTGCTTCAGCTTCGTGGAGGGGAGAAGCCCCCCCAAAAAATCCCTTCAGGGAGGAGCCCGGAAGAACGTCCCTTTGGGGGTGACAGGGAGGAAATCTTCCCTGGCTCCCTGCCAGGGAGGATCAGGGTTGAAATGGCAGGTGTGAGAAATGCAAGTTTGGTAGGATTGCTCCATTTCACAAAAGAGCCATCGATTTAAACAGAGTAAAAAGGAAAGACATGAAATAGAATCCTAGAATGGGGTCCCGTGCGGTCATCTAGTCTGACCCCCGCAATGCAGGAGTCTCAGCGAAAGCAGATGGCAGATGGCTGTCCACCCTCTGCTTCAAAACCTCCCAGGAAGGAGAGTCCACAAAATGGGCAGGTTGAATGCTTAAGTTGTGGGGAGAGAGCCAATTTTTCCCCCCAGATATTTTTGGGGGCTAAGTGAACCCCTCAGGTGACCACATCGAATTGGGCCGGGAAATGAATTGGCCAATGCGGTGGCTGTTTTCAAGGAGTGTTCTCCAGAGTGGTTGGATTCAATGGGGAGGGTGAGACCCATGACTGCCATCATGAGATCCTTGGAGGGGAAAAAGCGGTGTCTAAATGCAGCTAAGAATCAGAGGGGCTTCCCTTTCCAATGCATCAGCCAGAAGCGCTCTGGCACTAAAAAATTTCTGCTGTACCATTTCAACCCCACTGCAAGAAGATCAAACCTCTCCATTCTGAAGGAAATCAGCCCTGAGTGCTCACTGGAAGGGCAGATCCTGAAGCTGAGACTCCAATACTTTGGCCACCTCATGAGAAGAGAAGACTCCCTGGAAAAGACCCTGATGTTGGGAAAGATGAAGGGCACAAGGAGAAGGGCACGACAGAGGACGAGATGGTTTCACAGTGTTCTCGAAGCTACCAGCATGAGTTTGACCAAACTGCGGGAGGCAGTAGAAGACAGGAGTGCCTGGCGTGCTCTGGTCCATGGGGTCACGAAGAGGCGGACACGACTAAACGACTAAACAACAGCAACAGCAAAATTAAAATTGTACTCAGCCATGAGAAGGTTTCCCCTCACACACTGTTTTAATTCTACCAATGCTCAGGCCTTTTACAATGTAGGCTTCAGAGTTGTTAGGTGAGCCGAAGGAGAGAGTTGCTCTTGCTCGCCAATCTTTATTTTATTATTTTATTAATTAAATTTATATGCTGCTGTTCATCATAAGATCGCAGGGTGGTTCACTGAATGAAATACTGGTGGGCTTCCCAGAAGAGGCACCTGCTTAGCCTTGGTGGGAACAGCAGGCTGGACCAACTAGAAGGCTTTTGACCAGCTCCTGTGGGATTCCTCGTACATTCGGATACCCAAGAGTCAGAATCTCTTTCCTTATATCTTGAAACCATCTGTTTGGGACCCATCCTCTGGAGCAGGAGAAAACAAGGAACATCACCAATATGCAGCCTGGATGCTCTGAAAGTGAAAGGACACAAATTGCTCAGCACTGACGGCGGCTTCATCAGCGTTGCCCAACAGCTCTCGACGCTCTCCTCAGATGTGATGTCAAGAAGCTATTCCAACACCTTGGCCAATGACTTAACACCTCGCAGATCTTGGAACATTGTATGAAAAACTGTTGGGCAATGGGTGTGCATTTCATGGTCTTGAAAGACAAGTTGGACTCATTTGCTGGGTCACTGGAGGAAAACAACACTGTTGCAATCTTTACATGCATACTAATTAAAGTTTTGCTCATCTTTGCTCTCAGGAAGCCAACAAGTGATCTGAGGGAATCCCTTGGTCTTCTGCCAAGTTCTTTCTGTCCTAATGAGATGTGCCAGCAAATCCTACAAAGCAAATACATTATTCTGTTTTAACAAAAGAGAAGGCTTGTAGATATTTTTAGAGCAGATTTACTTTACTCATCTGTGAATAAACATAAGACTAGGCCAGTTTTTTACCAGGCTGCCAGATGAAGGAATGTATATAAGGAATGTAACTGATATAATAGAATATCTGGAGGTCAGAAATGACAAGCAAGCGGCATTGATGTTTATAGACTCAGAGAAGGCCTTTGACAGTGTTTCATGGACTTTTATGAAGAAGAACTTCGGAGAGTCATTCCTTAGAGGAATTGACACAATTTATTCCAACCAACAGGCTATGCTGATAGTAAATATTGTAATAACAGAAAAATGTCCCCTTTTCTAAAACAAACAAACAAACAAAAACAACCTGAAGCTTTTCTTTTACGAATTCTAGGTGCCAAAATCCTAATAGAGCAGAAAAGACTATGTATGCGACCACAGCTGCTCGGATGTTAATGGCCCAGAGATGGAAATAATACAGTCCCCACCAGAGAAGAATGGCAGGTTAAGTTGATAGATTATACTAAAATGGCAAAAGTAACCGGAAGAGTCAGAAACCAGGAAGACCAAAATTTAAAAAAGGAAATGGGGGAAATTTATAATTTATCATTAGTAGGATTGGAATAACACTTGTAGTTTAAGGTTGAATTTTGGATACAATGGAGATGTAAAAGATTTGGATTATTATAAAAGACGGAGGAGGAAATGCTTAACAAAAGGACCCACAAATGGGAGGTGGGAAGTTCAGGAGATTATTGGGATTCTGGTTTTTTATGTTGGTTGTTGGATAATTGATTGTAAAACTTTAAACTGAAAAACTAAGTTTTATATTTTTGAAAAGATATATGAAAATAAATGGTTCCTAAAAAATTTAAAATGTAATGTTCCATCTGAACAGATCAGCTGGAGAAGCTATTATGAAGGAATCCCATGGAGAGAAGGGAGCCAGTGTGGTGTAGTGGTTAAGAGCGGTAGTCTTGTAATCTGGGGAACCGGGTTCACGTCTCCGCTCCTCCACATGCAGCTGCTGGGTGACCTTGGGCTAGTCACACTTCTCTGAAGTCTCTCAGCCCCACTCACCTCACAGAGTGTTTGTTGTGGGGGAGGAAGGGAAAGGAGAATGTTAGCCGCTTTGAGACTCCTTAAAGGGAGTGAAAGGCGGGATATCAAATCCAAACTCTTCTTCTTCTTCTTCTACTACCCATAAACCCTTCTTCCTTTACAGCAGATCACCCAGCATGCAAAGTGCATGGAAGCACACCACCAAAGGAGACCTTGGAGGCAAAGTACACCATGCATCCATCCTCCATGCGCACAAACTTCAGCATGGAGAGTCCATGTGAAACAGCATTAAAAAGGTAAAGGACTCCTGACAGTTAAGTCCAGTTGCAAACGACTCTGGGGTTGTGGCGCTCATCTCGCTTTACTGGCCAAGGGAGCTGATGTTTGTCCACAGACAGTTTTTCCAGGTCATGTGACCAGCATGACTAAGCCGCTTCTGGTGAACCAGAGCAGCGCATGGAAACGCCGTCTACCTTCCCGCCGGAGCGGTACCTATTTATCTACTTGCACTTTGACGTGCTTTCGAACTGCTAGGTTGGCAGGAGCAGGGACCGAGCAATGGGAGCTCACCCCATCGTGGGGATTCGAACCGCCCACCTTCTGATCAGCAAGCCCTAGGCTCAGTGGTTTAGACCACAACGCCACCCGCGTTCCCCAAAGCAGCATTAAATCAGCTTAAATCCAAGTGCTTTGGCTTAACAAAGGTTCAGACCAGGTGAACTCCTGTTTGACTCAGTATGTCACAACAGAGCTGATTAAATGCACATCTAAGAGCTCCCACAGAGTGAACTTCATCCACTGCAGATGGAAGCATAGCTCTGCCCCGATCCTTTCTGCACATCCCTATTTTCAGCTGGAGCAGACTTCAAAATTTCAATGTGAATGTGGATTTCTCCACAAGAGAAAATTCCTGAGAAATCTAGAGGGAAGCCACCCTGATTAAGTGAGTCTCATAAACATGCCTTCATTTATGACTTCATTGCCCTTAAAGCATAGTTCAAAGAAAAGTTGGAGATTTTTCTAGACATTCCCTAGAACATCTGACAAATGGAAAGTTAAAACAGCAGAATATCTCAGGAAAGGGAAGCCTACATGTCCCTAGAAGCTTTGGCTCAGTTCCCCTTCTCTGCAGGGCACAAATCTAAAAAGTTCTGTACATGGTGAGTAAAGGTAAAGGTACCCCTGCCCGTACGGGCCAGTCGTGTCCGACTCTAGGGTTGCATGCTCATCTCGCTCTAGGGGCCGTGAGCCGGCGCCATCCGAGGACACTTCCGGGTCACGTGGCCACCATGACGAAGCTGCAGCTGGCGAGCCAGCACCAGCGCAGCACACGGAAACACCATTTACCTTCCCGCTATAAAGCGGTCCCTATTTATCTACTTGCACTCAAGAGTGCTTTCGAACTGCTAGGTGGGCAGGAGCTGGGACCGAACGACAGGAGCTCACCCCGCCGCGGGGATTCGAACTGCCGACCATACGATCGGCAAGTCCTAGGCACTGAGGTTTTACCCACAGCGCCACCCGCGTCCCTCAACATGGTGAATAGGGATGGGCAAATTTGTCAGTTTCCCTAATGGACACCAATCTCTTGAATCTAGAAAAAAATGGAGCCAGATGTGACAACACAGAAAGTAAACAATAAAATGTAATGACCTAGTGCACTTTGGTCTCGGGGTGAACTGTGTTAACGTGTCTTATTTTTGCAACTAATGGCACTAAGAAACAAATAGATCAATATTTTTAAAGTTTGTCCTATTATCATAGAATCATAGAATTCTCCATCCAAGTAATGCATAGATTTGGGGGAAGTGTGAATAAAAACGAGTATATTTGTGAAAGTAGCATTATATTAGGGAAAACTGATTTATAAAAATGTGTTTATTAGGGGAAATTACATACAAAAAAATGTACATAAGGAGAAATTATCTGAATAATTTTCATTAAATTCACAAGTGATGTGGAAATGGGGAGAACTGAACTAAATATTAGAAAAATGAGAAACTGAAATAAACCCAAACTGACTATATGGAGATGCAGCTGGAACGGAATAGGGATGGAACAATCTGTCATTTTTCCAATCTTAAATTTGGTTCTCCACCTTTTTGCAACAATTTGCAAATTTTCTTTTTAAAAATCCCTATGGAAATTCAGCAACAGTTTAGTGTGACTATTACTGCTAATTTCTCCTAATAAAGACTTTTGTATGTAGTTTTGACCAATGCATACATGTTTACAAACAACTGGGATATACCATATTTTTTGCCCCATAGGACGCACTTTTCCCCCCTCCAAAAATGAAGGGGAAATGTGTGTGCGTCCTATGGGGCGAATGCAGGCTTTCGCTGAAGCCTGGAGAGTGAGAGGGGTCGGTGCGCACTGATGCCTCTAGCTCTCCATGCTTCAGGAAGCTATCCGCAAGCCTTGCAAGCCCGGCAGGAGTTCCCACGGGCTCACAAGGCTTGCAGGTAGCTGCCTGCTGCCCGAAGCACGGGGAGCCCTCTGGAGGGCGCCCTGTGCTTCGGGCGGGTGTCCACAAGCCTTGCGCGCCCGGCGGGAGACCCCGCCGGGCGTGCGAGGCTTGGGGCGGCAGCCTGAAGCCCGAAGCACAGGGAGCCCTCTGGAGGGTGCCCCATGCTTCAGGCATGTGTCCGCAAGCCTTGCGTGCCCGGCGGGAGGTCCCGCCGGGCGCACAAGGCTTGGGGCGGCAGCCTGCAGCCCAAAGCACGGGGCACCCTCCAGAGGGCGCCCCGTGCTTCAGGCAGGTGTGTGCAAGGCTTGGGGCTGCAGCCGCGGCTGGGGGGGGAATAAATTTTTTTTATTCATTCCCCCCCCCAAAAAAAACGAGGTGCGTCCTATGGGCCGGTGCGCCCTATAGGACGAAAAATACGGTATGCATTTTTGTAAACATTTGTGAGTTGGAGAATTGCATTGCAAAATTCAGACAAGTGTGGTTATTGAAGGATGACTGTATTCTGGTTATCTTATTGTTTTAGAAAGTGTGAATTTAATGAATTCAGCTTTAAATATGAACAGAATCCAAATTCTGTCCCAGTACACTAGCGATGACTAGTGCAGAATGAGACAGCTAGTCTGTTAAGTGGTGTGTCTTAAGGGATGTAACTCCTAATTATACAAGACCAATTCATGCATAGATTAATTGTAGATAAGGCTATCAAGGTAGTCGGAGCCCACAAAGAATCCAAAAAGCAAATGCAAGTAACATACAGGTATCAGGTGATACACACTATAAAACAAGGCAGACCATTAGCCACAGAAGCACAAAAAGAAAGATGCATACGTTACAACATACAAGAAAAATTGAATATCCAGCACTAGAGTTGATATGCAGGAAGTGTCAGAAAGAAAATACCTGCTCAAGAGCATGACGTTCATTTACCTTTACCTTATTCAAAGAGAAAGTAAAGCAAAGGGCATGTAATGCCATACAGTAATGCATTTCTAAGATGACGTCAGTGACTCAGCCGCAACACTATGCCTATTTACAACACGTAAGCAGGAATTTGGATAGGGGAGATATTTATTACAATTCACAGAGAACACAAGGAAGTAACGATGACGTTTAAGACAGGTACTGTATAAAAAGCAAACTCGCCAATAAGAGAGAATAAACGAGAACAGCCACAAACATGGAATCTTGTCTCTATCAGATAAACTAATAGGAAACAGCACCAAATATACCATTCATAACATAGTGTTTCAGAAAAATGGTCCTCCACATAGGCATCTTCCAAAGAAAAGTGCACAAAATCTTAGAAAAAACTGGATGATATCACTGACTTCCTACTACACATAAATTCCAGCAAGTCTCACTATCAAGATAAACAGAGAACAATGTTAAGTCAAATAAGCCAATAAAATAGAAGCTTCTGTGGAACAGGTGATAATTCTTTTATTCTAGAATTGGAAGCACTATGCCAGACACAAAGTAGAAGTAGGTTTTTGTTTGTTTTTAAAGGCACACTAAAGGCACTGTCCACCCACCTGGAACTTATCCTAAGGATTATGACCTGTTTGCCAAGAGTCACACCCAGATTGGCAGCCCTCACAGAGTAACAGCAGGCCTGTCCAGTTACTCAGTAGAAAGCTTAAATCTGTTTCCGACCATAATGCCGTAAAGATGGACATGACACTGTTACCAACCGGCTCTTTTAGATGGAAGATGAATGACAACCTGTTTAGAGATCAGGAGATCACCAAGAAGGCCCAAAAAGTCCTGAAGGATTATTTTGAGATAAACATGAACACCACGGTGGAAAAAAGAATCGTCTGGGATGCAAGCAAAGCTGTGATGAGAGGATTCTTGATACAACAAAATGCAGTAAAAAGAAGGACACAAAATGAGAGAAAAGACAAGATTTTGGATAAAATAAAAGAATTAGAGAAGAAGTTAAGACTAAACCCGAAGTCACTGCCAATCCTGAGAGAAATTAAACTCTACCAAGTACAATATTCTAAACTGATAAACCAGGAAATTGAGTGGAAGATTAAATCAATGAAACAAAAAACATTTGAGTCGGCGAATAAATGTGGAAAACTGCTAGCTTGGCAGCTGAAGAAAAGACAAAGATTAAACACAGTTACAAATTTAGAGATTGAAGGAAGAAATATTCAGAATCCTATGGACATTAGAAAGTGTTTCCAGAGATACTTTAAAAAATTATACACCCAAGGGCCGCAGGATGAGGCTGAGATTAAACGATTTTTGGGGAAAAATGGACTATCAAAATTATCACAAGAAAACAGGGCAACCCTGAACTGCAGAATAACACGACAAGAGATTGAACAAGCCATTCAAAACATGCAACTGGGCAAGTCCCCAGGGCCAGATGGGCTGACTTCCAAGTACTATAAGACACTAAAAGACTATTTGATACAACCTTTGATGGAGGTCAGCAATGAAATTATGGAAGGGAAGAGGGCGCCGGAGTCGTGGAAGGAAGCGTTTATCACATTGATACCAAAGTCGGAAGCTGAAAAGACACAACTCAAGAACTATCGTCCCATCTCTCTTCTAAATGTGGATTACAAAATATTTGCAGACATTTTGGCAAATAGATTCAAAAAAGTTTTAAACGAAGTAATCCACAAGGACCAGGCTGGCTTTCTCCCAGGCAGACACTTGTCTGCTAATACAAGGAATATTATTGACATTTTGGAGCTCTTGCAAACAGACATAAATACAAAAGCAGTTTTAATCTTTATAGATGCGGAGAAGGCCTTTGACAACATTTCCTGGAAATTTATGAAGGGAAATTTAAAGGAAATGGGAGTGGGACGGGGTTTTGAGAATGGGATTGAGGCGATATATTCAGAGCAAAAAGCTAAACTGATAGTTAATAATGTGGTTACAGAAGAGTTCAAAATCGAAAAAGGAACACGACAAGGTTGCCCTATCTCCCCTTTGCTATTCATCTTGGTCCTGGAAGTGCTCTTGAACATGATTAGAGGGGACCGGTTGGTGGAAGGGATTCGGGTCGGAGAGAAACAATACAAACTTAAAGCTTTTGCAGATGACCTAGTTTTGACCCTGCAGGAGCCAGAATCTAGTACGAAAAGAGTTTTACAATTGATTCATGATTTTGGTCGGGTGGCGGGATTCAAACTAAATAAACAGAAAACTAAGGTCTTGGAAAAAAATTTGACAGCTACAGAGTCAGAACGGTTTCAGAGAGAGACAGAACTAAATGTGGTCAAAAAAGTAAAGTACCTAGGGGTAAACATGACAGCAAAAAATCTGAGTCTATTTAAGGACAATTATGAAAAATGTTGGCTAGAGATCAAGAGAGACCTAGATAGTTGGTCAAAATTGAAACTTTCATTGCTAGGCCGAATTGCTGCTATCAAAATGAATGTATTGCCAAGAATGTTGTTTCTGTTTCAAACACTCCAGATTGTGGACAGGGCAGAGTGTTTTCAGAAGTGGCAGAGAGATATTTCGAAGTTTGTCTGGCAGGGCAAAAAGCCCAGAATCAAGTTTAAGATATTAACTGATGCGAAAGAAAGAGGGGGCTTTGCCCTGCCGGACTTAAAGTTATATTATGAGGCCGCAGCTTTCTGCTGGCTAAAAGACTGGCTACTTCTTGAAGACACTGACGTGTTGGACTTGGAAGGGTTCAACAATGTTTTTGGATGGCATGCATACCTATGGTATGATAAGGTTAAAAGCAACAAGGCCTTTAAGAATCATATTGTCAGAAAATCAGTGTTTAATGTCTGGACTAAATACAAAGACTTGCTGGAAAACAAAACTCCAAGGTGGCTTTCACCTTTGGAAGCTAAGGCCCGAAAAAGACTTAATATGGAGGCCAAATGGCCAAAATACTGGGAAATATTAGAAAAAGATGGAGACAATTGGAAATTGCAGAGTTTGGAGAAAATGAAGGATAAAGTGCGGGACTGGTTACATTATGCTCAGATTAAAGAAGTCTTTAAAAACGATAAGAAACTTGGGTTCCAGGTGGAAAAATCGAAACTAGAAACAGAATTGTTAGAACCAAAGACTAAGATACTTTCTAGAATGTATAACTTGCTGTTAAAATGGAATACACAAGATGAAATGGTTAAATCGGCTATGATAAGGTGGGCGCAAGATATTGGCCATAATATCATGTTTGAAGACTGGGAAAGGCTGTGGAATAAAGGGATGAATTTTACTGCATGTAACGCTTTGAAAGAAAATGTAATGAAAATGATTTATAGATGGTATATGACCCCAGTCAAACTTGCAAAAATATACCACCTGCCTGACAATAAGTGTTGGAAATGTAAAGAGAGTGAAGGAACATTCTTTCACCTCTGGTGGACATGCCCTAAAGTGAAGGCTTTCTGGGAAATGATTTACAATGAACTGAAGAAAGTATTTAAGTATACCTTCATTAAGAAACCAGAAGCCTTCCTTTTGGGTATTGTCGGCCAAGGGGTGTTAAAGAAGGACCGAACATTTTTTATGTATGCAACAACAGCAGCAAGGATACTTCTTGCGAAGTATTGGAAAACTCAAGATCTACCCACACTGGAAGAATGGCAGATGCAACTGATAGACTATATGGAACTGGCTGAGATGACCGGCAGAATCCGTGACCTGGGAGAAGAGAGGATGGAAGAGGACTGGAAGAAATTCAAGAATTATTTGGAAAAACATTGTAATTTGATTGAACGTTAAGCAGGATGCTAGATCATAATTAACTGAGCACCACTAAATTAGATGATATGGTTACACTATAAAAAAAAAAAAACTAGATGGGTTATAAGAATGCAAATAACACGATGAATTGCTGGCAATAGCTTATAAACGAGGAAGGTGGGAGCGGGAGATGTGAGGAAGTCCAAGGAAGATATGAAAATATGTTATGACACATGCTGTATTGTATTTCACATTCTATTTGTATTGTAAACTGTAATAAACATTTATAAAAAAAAAGAAAAAAAGAAAGCTTAAATCTGTTAAATAAGTAAAGGAAACATTTTGTCCCCAAAAGTCACAGATCATGAGAAGATGAATCAGAGCAAAAGAGAAGAGAGATGTAAAACACAAAATACCTGTAGGGACATAAATGCAAGATCACCTACAACTCTTGGAAGGTACTTCAAAGGGAGATGCAAAGTTCCTAATGGGACGACACCTCAAGTCATAAATAGTATGCAGAACGTAACAATGTTAAAGCACAATCTAATACATCACATGTATATGGATACATCAGTGTATCCATTCTGAAGGAAATCAGCCCTGAGTGCTCACTGGAAGGACAGATCGTGAAGCTGAGGCTCCAATACTTTGGCCACCTCATGAGAAGAGAGGACTCCCTGGAAAAGACCCTGATGTTGGGAAAGATGGAGGGCACAAGGAGAAGGGGACAACAGAGGACGAGATGGTTGGACAGTGTTCTCGAAGCTACAAACATGAGTCTGACCAAACTGCGGGAGGCAGTGGAAGACAGGAGTGCCTGGCGTGCTCTGGTCCATGGGGTCACGAAGAGTCGGACACGACTAAATGACTAAACAACAACAAAATACATCACACTTAAATGTCAGAGAACAGAGGTGACTCTGGTGCCTTAGAACCGGAAGACAATGGTCATGAACCCCCATTGGAACCATACAAGGAGCAAAGGTACACTCAATAAGCACAGGTAATATCTTTTTTAGACAACAAAGCAATTAAGTAAGGTAAAAGGTAAAGGTACCCCTGCCCGTACGGGCCAGTCTTGACAGACTCTGGGGTTGGTGCGCCCATCTCACTCTATAGGCCGGGGGCCAGCGCTGTCCGGAGACACTTCCGGGTCACGTGGCCAGCATGACATCGCTGCTCTGGCGAGCCAGAGCCGCACACGGAAACGCCGTTTACCTTCCCGCTAGAAAGCGGTCCCTATTTATCTACTTGCACGCGGGGGTGCTTTCGAACTGCTAGGTTGGCAGGCGCTGGGACCGAGCAACGGGAGCGCACCCCGCCGCGGGGATTCGAACCGCCGACCTTTCGATCAGCAAGCCCTAGGCGCTGAGGCTTTTACCCACAGCGCCACCCGCGTCCCTAAGCAATTAAGTAGAAGCCCTAAAAGGTAAAGGTACCCCTGACTGTTAGGTCCAATCGTGGACGACTCTGGGGTTGCGGCGCTCATCTTGCTCTATAGGCCAAGGGAGCCGGCATTTGTCTGTCAACAGTTTCCGGGTCATATGGCCAGCATGACCAAGCCGCTTCTGGCAAAACCAGAGCAGCGCATGGAAACACCGTTTACCTTCCCGCTTGAGCGGTACCGATTTATCTACTTGCACTTTAACGTGCTTTCGAACTGCTGGGTGGGCAGGAGCTGGGACCGAACAACGGGAGCTCACCCCATGGTGGGGATTCGAACTGCCGACCTTCTGATCAGCAAGCCCTAGGCTTAGTGGTTTAGACCACAGCATCCCTAGTAGAAGTCCTATATATTCCAAATAAGGGAGATATTTCAAGCCCCAAAATTGAAGGACTAGGATACAAACAGCTAATGTAAACAGAGACACCACCAGAAATATGCTGCCCTTTTCCTGTTAATAGAGACATGTATGCAGCGCAGTGAATTAATAGTACTCTATCTCCTCAGGTAGGGACCCTGGTGGTGCTGCGGGTTAAACCACAGAGCCTAGGACTTGCCGATCAGAAGGTCGGCGGTTCGTATCCCCGCAATGGGGTGAGCTCCCGTTGCTCAGTCCCTGCTCCTTCCAACCTAGCAGTTTGAAAGCACGTCAAAGTGCAAGTAGATAAATAGGTACCACTCCGGCGGGAAGGTAAACGGTGTTTCCGTGCGCTGCTCTGGTTCGCCAGAAGCAGCTTAGTCATGCTGGCCACATGACCCAGAAGCTGTACGCCGGCTCCCTTGGCCAATAAAGCGAGATGAGCGCCGCAACCCCAGAGTCGGCCATGACTGGACCTAATGGTCAGGGGTCCCTTTACCTTTACCTATCTCCTCAAGTGCCATCCAGACTCCCTGCTCTTCCATTGGCCATCTGTGATGAAGAGCTGAATTCCACCATTAATAAAGTTGCCATTAGAGACACACAGGTAGAGTCTGGCAATGAAGACCCCTCGGAGGAATTAATTAACAGTGTCTTGGTAATTGCTGCTGCCGCGTCTCTGGGACCTTGCTGGCATCAGTTTAGTGTCCATGGGATCTCGCTGCTGCCGGATGCCATAAGCAATTCTTAAAGTGATGCAAAGGGTGGGTCACCCAGATACCTTCACAACCCACTCCTTCACTAAGTAGAACAAGGGAGGAAAGTTTCATGCCACTCTAGCTTGTTCCTTACTATGGGGTGGCAGGGACAGTAAGGCACCCTCTTCCTGTTTTAATTCTCTATAAGGACTGGGCATAATGCATGAGAAGTTATGCAAACCCAACCCAATTGAGAAGAATTAGAGGAGCACTCCCAAGCACATCCTGATTATTTTAGTGGGACATTTTCAAGTAAACTTCCCAGTGGATTGATGGGAAGGTGAGACTTCTGTTTGGATTTTCCTATCCAGGCACCAATATTTTTTAAATCAAACTGAATGAAAGCACGTGTGTGTGTAACTGTGTGTGAGAGAGAGGGAGAGAGGGGGGCAGGCTTTGTAAACCAGGCATGGCCAAACTTGGCCCTCCAGCTGTTTTGGGACTACACTTCCCATCACCCCTGACCGCTGGTCCTGTTAGCTAGGGATGATGGGAGTTATAGTCCCAAAACATCTGGAGGGCCAAGTTTGGCCATGCCTGTACTAAACAGACATCTATGAGTATCTCTCCTTCTTGTTCCTATTTAGGGAGAAGCAGCATACTTCATTTTTGCTTGATGCTTCTTTGTCATGCTATGTACATTGATGGCACTATGCTGATCAATAATAACAATCCAGAAATCTCTTACAAAGAGGCATCTCATGGACTCCTCTTCCCTGCAAAGTACTGGTGTGTTTCAGTTTCCACTCAACTGAGAGATAGAAGTCAGTGATCTCTGACTTGCCTCCGCTGGCTTCCTTTGTGCTCTGTTTCCCTCCCTCCTCTCCCCACCTGGCTTAGGAGTCTCTGTTTCCTCACTAGACTCTGTACTCTGAAGCAGACCAATCAGCTTGTGGCTCTCCTGACTTCCTGTCTTTCCCAGCTCAGGAAGGTGTGCTCATTTGTACTCACCTGAAAGAGTTAGACACAGACAAAAATACCTCCAGCCTCGGGGAAACCAGGAGAAAAAACTTCAACCTGGCCCCAGGAGCAGCAGCGAGGATCCACGCCAGATCTACGGGAAAAGACCCTTTTAAAGTTCAAGATGTGACACCAGACAGGTAAGGGAATTTGATCTTGTCTCTAAGTTACGATACAAGGAGGGAAACTCTGTTCTGTTGCAACATTCCTGGGAGAAGAATAGGAGAGAAAGAGAAAGAGGGAGAGAGGCTCTGGTGGGGCCTTGTACAGGAATTCCAGCTGAGCTGTGTCACATTTAATCAAGACTGTAATGGGGTCTGACAGGCAATTTTGGGAGAAGAAAGAAAAGGACCCACCATTTTAAAATGTAGAGTGGAGTTCATTGCTTTTTTTTAATCATGCTACCGAGTGACTAATAACTCTGGACTTGGGTTTGATCTTTGTTGTTGTGGATATATCCTATAAAGGTCTTATGGGTGTGCCGGATTTGTTTCTGAGCGTTCCCCTCTGCCAGGGGCAACAGGTGGGTCCTCGTCTCATCTACCTTGAAGAAAACTGGCAGTCGGGAATAAGTCACAACCTTTGTCTTTCCGTGTCGTAGATACGCTGCTTGAGCTCAGCCTCCTGTTAGTAAAGATTTGTACAAGAAATGGATGTCGGATGTGGTGCTCTAATGATAAACAAGTTTCCTGGGACTAATGCAGTGTTTGAAAAGTTTGTGTCCGGTAGTTGCTAAGGAGATCTCTTGTCAGCCTCTTGTCTGTAGCCAGGACCTGAAGTTGAGGCCTGCCTGATCCCCAGATCAAAGTGGACTTCTTCCCACTGGGCAGCAGCTTCTGGCCCCAACTGAAGGGGCTGCTGAGGACAACAGCCTCAGGTCAAGTGGACTGCTTGAACCCTGGACTTCTTCCCTTGTTTCATTTGTGAACGTCTTATGACTTTTATGGTATGCAAAGGTGATTACTGCAGTGACAAAGAGGCAAGGGGTTCGTCCCACCCCATATACTCACAACCACCGCGGGATAAACATAAAGTGCAGTTTAGAGTTTATAGAGTATTCTGGCTCCAAAGAATGGACCCCAAAGCCACCATGGAAGAGAGAGATCCGTGTGCTTGACCTTTGTTGGCTGTTGAAGTATAGAGATACAAGCATTTGATAGGTGACATCTGAAGGGGCCATGGGAAAGAATAGCTTCGGGGGAAACCCAGGATGTTCGGCAGTTGAATTGCACCACGATGTTGGAGGGCCATTCCAGAAATTTAGCTTGATCCAGCAAGAGAGAATTGAGTGTGCAGGCATTGCGCATCTGTATTTCGAAGTTCATCCAGCTTCTCTTAAATTGAAAAATGCATCTGGCGATGCAGGCAGATACGTTTTTCTCCAATCTAAGGCCAGTTGCTGTAACCAACGTACACAACTAGTGATTAATTGCAGCCAATGTATATTATTTTTAGCACTAAATATTCACTTTTCTTCATGCTATCATTATATAGATGATAGATAGATAGATAGATAGATAGATAGATAGATAGATAGATAGATAGATAGTTCCACCTGAACTGGATACACACACAATAGTGAGTTGCTGCATGTGCAGTGCTTGACGTTAAGGAGACAGTATTGTGCATGTGCAGGTCCTCCATGTGATCTGTTAGAGGGAGAACCAATCTAGTCACCTTCAGTGAACATCTCTCCTGGTAAAAAGAAAAGAAATGGCAAACTTCAATCCAGTTGTCTACCACAACATAAAAAGACCTCCATCCATCATACGTAGATGGGATATGATGCTTTGGGACTCAGTTGACTGGACATAATTTACTGGTCGGTCCTTTGTCAAAAATAAATGGGTAACCCAGTTATAGATAGTGTCAGAGACTGCCTCCAGGTCGCAGCTCACAGAGGACCAACGCTAGCCGGTAGAACTGTACAAAAGTCT